>LPNX010389501.1:523431-674423 GCA_001517045.1 Pseudotsuga menziesii | reverse complement strand
AGGTCAGGTAAAGGTGCAATGGGAGCACTTCGGACCTGAAGAGGCTACATGGGAGCTGGAGGATGCCATGTGATTGGCACATCCATTTTTGTTCAATTCTGCGGAACACTGAGGCGATGCCAGTGTAGCATTTTGTTCAATTTTGTAAGCACTGAGGACAGTACTATTGAAGGGGGAGGGGAATGTAATGCCCCAGTTTTGACCCTGTTACATTAAATGTACATGATGTATATATTGTAATGATCATGGTGCGGAGCTAAAGGCCAAGGCCCCACCATTGATCAGCAATGCTATGTTTTGGATTTGAATTTGTCACCGATGGTATATCGGGGCATGCGGCACATATTAAGTTTCAGCATCATGTAAATATGCATCTATAATAAAAATTAACACAACCAGCTACGGTCGCAGCAACCAAATCGAATGGGGCATGATTTTCTAAGGATAAGGGGGGTGAAATATTTAACCTATGGGGCCAATGGGGAAAAGCCAAATGTCTATGAGAGAACCCATCAAACTGTCAACTACCTTTCTTGTCTTTTTCCCCAATCATTTATTTCTGCCAGAATGTGGTTGAGTTAGTTATTGCATGGAATGGGAAGAGTATGGGCAACCAAATTCGAATTGGGCAGAGACCCATTTTTGAAAAACGTGTTCTGACTTCCTTGGCAAGAAAAATGCCCAAAAACGTATGCCATTCTGCCATGCATTCACGTTTTTCAGTTTTCCTCACGTTTTGGGAGAAGCTGGAGTTTTTCCTGTGTCTTTCTTCCACGTTTTTGGTTGTTGGCTTCATTTTTCCCATGGATGGGAAGTTGTTTTTGTAGTGCCAGGGACTGGGTTGTCTTCCTCACGTTTTGGGAGCTGCTGGGCATTTTCCCATTCACGTTTTTTGTGAATTCATGTGTTTTTACCATGGATGGGAAGAGCCATTCCCGTTTTTTACTGTCTCAGTGATTATTGGCCTCACGCATAGGCTATTTGGGACGTTTTTCCCCTGCTGTTAGTTGTGCTCACAGATAAGCTTCAGGACTGTGCATTTTTCCCCCACGTTGTGAGTCATTTTTGCTGTTATGTATGGGGCTGTGTAATTCGTTTTTACTGTTCAAGATGTGTTAGCTAAATTGATTGCCTCAGTGCAATGGTTGGTCTTGGACTGTGTGAGGAGTAAGGATTTTGGCTTGGTTGCTTGATAAACCTGGTGCTAGGAACCACACAGACAAAACTAGAGGGCTGGCCTTCTTCTCCATCACCCCTGAATAGCACTGGAAGGGAATGCAGGGCCCGAGGGACTGTGTAGTAGAGAAGGGACTGATTCCTTGTGTTGGGTGTGGATGGGTGTCTTAGAGGTCAGTCTAGTTTTGGTGTAGGTGTTCTTGGCTCTGTTACGAGCTCACCAGCTTAGCAAATTTCCTTCATCAGCTCCTTAATGGCCTGATAAACCCAACTTGGTTGGCTTGGCTATGTGTTTTTGTGTATCCTGGCTATGTGTAAGCCTGCTAGTTCCCTTATTCCTTGGAGAATCATGCCCAGCTCGGGGGTGGCAGCGTTGCTGAGAGATTGATGAGCACACTGGCCTATGGTTGGGTGGAACGTTGCAGCGACGTAGCTGGTTGTCGAGCAAAGCTTTCATAAGATAAGTAATCTTGTGCATTTTACCTCTGCAATTCTATATTTACTGTTAATTAAAATGAAATGAACATGTTGAATGAATGCATGTCTGAATGCTGTTATTTTCTGCTGTGTATGATGATTAAAATGCATCTGTGAATGATTAATAATTCTGGGTGCATATTTTTGTTCAAATTCACTTAAGCATTCTGTTTTAGGCGATTTTACTTCCTGTACATGTTCATGGGCGGTTAGCCCGGTCTGTTAAAGCTAGTAGATCGCGTCCTCTACGCCGGTCGGGGGCATGGGGACGTGACAGTTAATACTAATTTGATTCATTTCAACATGGAGAACTATAAATCCATATTGCCTCACCAGCTCACATTTCATATTTTCTCTAGAATAGTTGGGAGAAAGGTCCATCGGACCATCCTGGACGAGGCAGCTTTGACCTCAGTCTTCTCTATAGCCTGTTGGAGAGCCATTGGTTCTCCTGAGGTTATGAAATCACCTACTACCTTAAAATATTTTGATGGAGGATGTTTTCATCCCCATGGTCTATTGCCAGCACTTTCAGTCGAGCTTGGGGGAAAAACTATTTCCATTCAGGTGGAAGCGGTTGATGCCCGATTAGATTACAATCTTCTACTGGGGAGAAATTTATTTTATGTTATTATCATTGTCACTTCGACAATATTTAGAACTCTCCAATTTCCACATATGTGGAATATTATGATTATTGATCAACTTGACTATTATACGCCAGATGTTACAACTACTACGGCAAATAACATCCCTATGCTAGGTCAAACCCCTCCTCCTTATCAATCAATTGGGATAGGTATGCTGAAAGACTCCACCCTTATGGGTGTGTTTCCATCAACCCCTCTTAGTACAGAAGTGGCGACAGTAAATATGATTTCCACAACTAGCTATAGCACCAAGGGAAAATAAATTGTTGAGTCATCCTCCCTTGGCCCACATGAAGCAATGTATGATGCTATCCAATCCATTTTTGATGACCATGTTCATGACCTTGATCTCATGGCTTCGGATCCTTACCAGTTTCCTTACTGGTTAGAACCCTCTCTTCCCACTCTAGATTATCTCACATAGACTTTTCCTTCAGATGAGTCCATCATGGAGATCATGAGTGAGAGTGAACCCGTATGGGAAGATCATCATCATCGACTTTCTTTTCTTCCCAACGCCACTTCAGTGGGCTTTGACCTTGAATCACTTATTAGTACTAATATTGTCACCCATCCACAAACACCTGTAATGTTGCCAAATACAGAATCCGAAGTAAATCTATGCAACATTACTAAAACAACCCCAATTGACATATCAGTCATACCTGGAACCATTGAGCATGTTCACGTAGGGCATAACTGGTCGACGAAAGAAACTGAAGGATATAGAGAATTATTCAAATAATTCTGAGAAATTTTTTCCTAGACTTATGAAGAGATGCCTAGGATAGACCCATTTATTGTGCTTCATGAAATTAAAAACTATCCCACGACCTGACCTGTCAGGAAGAAATTACATCAAGTCCATCCCCAGAAGGCTGCGGCCATTAAAGCATACGTAGAAAAGATTCTGAAGGAAGGATTTATTTATCCTATACCCCTGATGGAATGGGTATCTAACATTGTCCCTGTGAACAAAAAACAAGGCACCATTAGAGTCTGTATCGATTTTCGATACATGAACAAAGCTTGTCCTAAGGAGAATTTCCTGACTCCGCAACTCGATTAGATTATCGACAACTGTGCTGGAAGTGTCATATTCTCGTTCATGGATGGATTTTCTGGCTATAATCAGATTGAAATATTTCCCTTCTATCAACAAAAAATGGCATTTATATGTCTGTGGGGAACCTTTGCCTATAGGAAGTTACCCTTTGGCCTCAAGAATGCCAGAGCTACATTCCAGCATGCCATGTCCTATGTGTTTCATGGTATTAAAAACATCATGGAGCCATACCTTGACGATATCTCAATGCATTCACAACAATGGAAAGAACAACCTGGGCATCTTAGAGACATTTTTCTGAGATGTTGTCATTATAACATATGGATCAATCCACACAAATGTGCTTTTTACATTGAGATGAGACGTCTCCTTGGCTTTGTCATTTCTAAGGATGGCATTCAGATTGATCCACTGAAGATTGCTTCTATATTGGCCCTACCTGCCCCAACAAACATTGTTGAGATCCAAATTTTGCAAGGGAAGGCAAACTTTATCTATCGTTTCATTTGCAATTTCGTTGAGAAAACACACGGTTATATGCGTCTTCTAAAGAAGAACAATCCATTATTCTGGGTTGACCAGGCCTAGTGAGCCTTTGATAATCTCAAGCACACTCTCACTCATTCACCCATGATAAACCCCCCATATTATTTAAAGGACTTTCTCTTGTATGTTTCTACTTCCACTACCACCATTGGAATGGTTTTATCCCAAAAGGATCCCAACAGTCAGGAACACATGATATATTACGCCAGTAAGAATCTCATTGATTCTGAAACCTGATACTCACATGTGGAGAAGTCAGCATTGTCTACTGTCATTGCTGTTCAGAAATTTCATCATTACATATTTCTTCTCACTACCACGTTACTTGTAGATCAAAACCCTATGTATTACATGCTAACTCGCCAGGTGCTAGGGGGAAAATATTCCCGTTGGATAGTCATCCTACAGGAATTTGACGTTGAGTTTGCCAATGCCACTTGAAAGAAATCCTTGGTCTTTGCAGAGATGATGTGTGAACTTCCTTGTGCTTTTATGGATACCGAGCCCAATGATTCATTTCCATACGAATTCCTGTTCTTGATAAGCACACCTAATCCATGGTATGGATATTTAATCATTTACCTCCAAACTCAAAGTTTTCAACCCAATTTATCTCATGATGATCGTCGTTGTATCTGTCACCATGTAAAGTAATACCTCATCTTAAATGATACATTGTATAGACATGGTATCGATTCCTTTCTCTGACGATTCCTTACACATGAAGAGGCTGAACAGGTCCTTAATGATTGCCACTATGGAGCATGTGGCGGTCATCTTTCTAGGATGGCTACAGCCTAGAAAATGCTTCACGCTGGCTATTTTTGGCCTTCAATCTTCAAAGATTGTCATGAGGGTTTTAAGAAATTCCCACCCTGCCAACATTTCTATCTGAAAAAGGCCACCCACCCTGCTCCTTTACACCTCATCATTACAGTTGACTCTTTTTCCAAATGGGGTATTGACTTTATGCATTGTAAGCCTACCTCAGCCTGGGGGCATGGTTAAATCATCGTAGTCGTTGATTATTTCACAAAATGGGATGAGGCTATTCCTACGTATACAGAGGATGGTAAGACTGCCACCCTCTTCCTATTTAATCACATGATAGCTAGGTTTGGAGTCCCACAGTCTATAGTCACTGACCACGGATCACATTTCCAAAATCAGATGATGACCAAGTTAAGTATCAAACTGGTTTTTCGCCATGAAAACGCAACTCCTTACTATCTGCAGGATAATGGTCAGGTCGAGGCCATTAACAAAGTTCTAAAAACTATGCTGTAGAGGATGGTTGGAGATCATAAATCCAAATAGAACCTAACTATGTTTTCTGCTCTTTGGGCTGATAGGACTTCGGTAAAAACAACAACTAGTTTCACACCATTTCAGTTAGTTTATGGACTAGAAGTTGTCCTTCCTTTCCAATGCCAGATTCTGTCACTAAAACTTCTAGTATAACTTCTTCCAAACACTTCCACCAAAGAAGAGAGATTTCTATACCTAACTAATCTTAACGAAACTAGAAGAGATGTTGCCTTAGCTAATGAGGAACATAAGAAACGCGTCAAGGCCTAGTATGATAAATCTGTTTAGCCTCGTGTTTTCAATGAACGTGACCTAGTTCTGACCTACAATCAAAAACATGATAAACTAGGTAAAGGAAAGTTTGAGTCAATGTGGTATGGTCCCTTTGTCGTCAACAAAGTTTTAGAGAAAGGAGCTTACAAGCTCGTGGATTATGATAGGATACCCTTCGAGCAACCTCGCAATGGGTTGTACCTAAAGAGGTACTATGCTTAAATCATTTTTGTATGGTACCTTGTATATATGTATTTTTTGGCTTTCAGTGTGTTGTGTCTTGATTTAATATGGTGTTGAGTTTACTGTCCAAACTGTTTATACCATGTTTTGGTTATGCAGATCGGATCGCTTTTTATGGCTTCATTGATGGTGCTTTCCATCATACCCTAAACCTTGCTTCAGCAGCTTGGGTTGTCTATTCCCCAGCTCATTACTTGATCAGTTCAAGAGCGGTTTGTATTGGTCCCACTACCAACAACATCATCGAGTATTAGACAGTAATAGGTATACTGACTGAGGCTGCATCTCGAGACATTCATGACTTGGTAGTGTTTATGGATTCACAATTAGTAGTTTGTCATCTAAACCATGTCTATACCATTAGAAACCCTATACTCGTATGTTTATTTCAGAGAGTGTGTTTGTTAGAGACGTCATTTGAGTGTATCACTTATAGGCATATCCCTAGGTCAGATGATACAGTTGTTGATTCGTTAGCAAACTACATCCTAGACTGGTATATTTCCCATTCATAACTTGTAAAATAAACATGGTTCATTGTAAAATATACTATAAATGACACATAAAACTCATGTAAATATGATTTCCATTTGAGACATATAAACACCGGTAATAAGTCTATATATATATATATATATATAAAGAGTGTTTTTTACAAAAAATGTGGTCATGAAACCTCATCTGAAGCACTGTGGCTTTCAAGAAATACAAAGTAATACAAAAACCCTAAATCTATACAGCTTTCAGTAGTACATTATGCATTCCACCATCTAATGATGCTCATGATAGCACATGATGGCACATGCTACACCGCCAAGCAGTCGGGCTGAAGCGACCTGACACTCCTGCAGTGTCTATGATACCTCATGGGGAGGTCATCTATCACTGCGTCAAGGATGTCAAGAGTCGGCCTCTCCAAATTATCCTCCAGATTAGTAAGGTGGTCATCACCTATGTGAACAAATTGAGCTCTAGCTCATCTATCCATAGGAGAGGATCCTCTAGGCCGTGCACCACCAACATCTGCATGTAAATTTTTAGGTATTTTTACTACCCATAAAAAAATAGATATAAAAATATAAAAACATGGTCAAAATTTTAGGGTTTTTCTTCTTACCAATATCTCCCCACTAAGCACCAGGTGGTAATGGTAGATCAGGGTCGCCTCTGAAATCAGTCCATGTGTATGCATAATCCTCTATCATGAGGATCTGGTCACGGAGCTAATGAAAGAAAGTGGTCTCAAAGTTCACCTTAGCCCTGCCACCTCCTATACGGGCCATAATCTCTGCCCACCTCAACATGTGTGGGTCTCTAGCCCTCAGTTCAGTGAAGATCACCTGGGGTCTCATGAGAGGAACCCTCTCAAAGAAGAAGTAGGCTAAAATGGACCCATACCCAAACTGCTTTAGTTCTCCTTGCCGACATTTTGTCAATTGGTCCTTCAATACAGGAAGAAGTGCTTCTGCCTAGTTGAAAACCATAGGTTCCATATCTTCCATGGCATACAGCATATGTGCCTGGGATTTCTAATGAGGCCCTTTGCTTCCAGCCATCCTCTGCATGATGAACAGAATAGTGTGAAGTGGCATATCCACCACAGCCCTGATGGGAATATTCTTACTTGACATTTTTGTGCCAGGATGACAGTGATGATCAATCAACTCCTGATTAGTCATGTCCCCTCCTTAGGATCTATTGAGAGAGATAGGGGCCCCTCATCTGGACAACCCTGTCAAGAAGTAGATGTCTTCCACCTCTACAGTCAAAACATGAGGTCCTACCTCATAGTGTTGCTGCTCTGGGTTCCACATTTGTAGAATATATTCTAGTAAGCAGGGATGTGAAACAATGCTATGGGTTCGGAAGAACTTCAAGAGGCCACAACCTTGTAGGGAACCCACACAACCCGAATTTATTGTGGGAAGGGCATAATCATAGTCACGTTGTCTTTCTTTCCAAATAACAATTTTTTGATCTGATAAACCTGCCAAAAACAATTAAAAATACATTTAGAAGCATTTTGAACCATTAATTTGCTTGTAAAATTTTATTTTGGCTAGGCCATATGTGTTTTGAAGCTCATGACCGACACTAAATTTGCCTAGTTAATACAGAGCGGTGCCATCGCCAATGTCAAACGAAAAAAAATGTGGTTTTTGTCGAGCACCGCCTTTCCCATAAAGGCCAAGCGCTGTGCTCGCATTTACTAATTTAGGTTTGGCCTATGAGCTCAAAAGACCATGAAAATTAAAAATTGGAAACCATGAAAAGAAAGAGGATGGTTTTAGCTTTTACCTAGATTCAACGATGCGAAAAACGAACAGTGGATGCTCCCATAATTTCCAGCTGAAGTTTTGGCTCCAAATTTCCCAAAATGTTCTCAAAGTTCGGTAAATAGGAAATAAGTTGGTTTTTTACTATTTTACTTAGCTTTTATAACCTATTTTTAGGGTTTTTAATGTTTTAAAATCATTTTTTTATAAAAATACCCTTTGATATAGTTCATAAAAGTCATTTTTTGGGAAACTAATGGTCATTTTTAAGTCTTGCAGGGGTAGGAATAAATAGTAATGTCTATTGGGAAGTTTTTTTTAAAAATTTTCATACTTTTGGAAAATGGAAAAATTCCTTGAGCATTCATTTTGATACTTTGATCATGCTCCCGAAACCTAGTATCAAAGTTTCAAGTCTTTTTCTGATTCTTTTTTGGCTCGTAAAAACATTTTATCGTGAAAAGAGACCTAATGGAGTTTCCTTTAAACTCTTTTTGGACTCCCTAAATATGAAAAGATTGTCGAGTATTTATCTTCTTCATACTCATAAAAGTATTTGAAGAGTCATATTTACGATGGTAGGTTATCTCTTTTTCGATTCGGATGGACTGTTTACAAAAAAGGAACGCTCTAGCCATCATGACTAGAAGAGTTCTCTTGGGTATTATGTTATACTTTTTTGGGCCCTAGAGACTAAATCATATGAAAAAGGACCCTTTGGATTCTTCTTGTGTCTTCGTTTAGACTCTCTAAACATGAATGATACCGAGTTAAATTTCAATGGACTCGTTAAACTAAACACTGAGAGACCCTCTTTTGGCAACAAAGCCCTCCTTTCTCAGGTTTGTAAAACATATGAGAATGGACTTGTCTTCGGAAAGGCTATAATGAGTGTTTGTTACACTCTTTGAACTCATAAAAATAAAAAGAGGAACTCATCAATCATGATGGGGAAATTAAGGGAAGGAAATAAATTCATCTTGCAAATAAATGACAGTTGTTTGTCACCTTTGAACATGGCACTTTTTTTCATTTCATTTAGTCAATTGGGTAAATCAGCTTGTCTCTGAGTCAATCCAATTTCATGAGTCATGTCACTCCTTTGAGTCTTTCAAAGAATGTATTGTCCAATGTCGTATTCTTTTCCGCCTCATCGATTCAATGCTACCAAGTCTTTTGTTGTGCCTCCCGATGTTCAAAGGGAAGTAAGAAGTTTTCCTCTGCAGTTAAAACAAATTTTGTTTCAGTACTTTTGAGTCAATGTGATGATTACATTATCTAGAACATTCCAAAGCTTTGTTCCAAGTTTCATGTCGTCGATGTGGGAGTCATCATGGCCCTCCTTCGACAAGACTATTCATGTCGACATCAGCTCATCATCCAGGAATTAGTGTAAGAAACAAGTTTAGTACCTTGAGATCTATATTCCTTAATGACAGATTCTCTCTCTCTCAACATAGGTCCACATCATTGACCTTTGATCGATAGATTTGACTGAGTGTTCAACATCAAAACATCTATTCACACTTAGTAGTTTGTACTAGAGTACCTTGGGAATCATTGACATTAATGGTGATCTTCCTCGTACTTGTTAATGGTTCACATCATTAACTGGTAATCAAGTGGTTTCTACCATGTTCGACTTCATATCATTGTAATTACATGGATAGAATCGTACTTTGTGGAAGACGAGACGAAGACCCTGGGTATTTGTTGAAAAGAACTCATAGCTTTCTCCCCAGGTTGCGATGGAGTATATTGTATGAATTACTATCATGGATCCACATTTGTATGGTCATGGCTATGCTCAAATTTGCGTCTGCATGACATCTAGTAGCTATGTCCAAGTTTGAGTCCTCTATCACATGGATCTACGCTATATTCTAGTAGCCTTGTTTGCTTATCTCTCTCATGGATATGCCTTGTATTGGTCTGCAGCCATGATGAAGACACATTTGCTCATGAGTCAAAATTATTGATGTATTATAGATGCTTGGTTGATGATCTCCGATCAAGCTAATTCTTGCCTCAAAGTGATAACTTTCTCTTTCAAATATCTCACCTATCGTATCCCTCTAGCCTCATGCTTTGGGGAGCATTCAGTTACACCTAAATCTCGTCGTCAGCATGTGATGAGATCCCAAACTTTAATGTTTTCCCTCAATCCCAAATTGTGAAGCAAGAATATTGGTCTAGACATCAAATCTGCATATGAAAATCCAACACCTCCTCTACCCTTTAGTCAAAAAGTGGTACCTTCTTTAGCACTGCCTGTAATGCTTTGGTAGTAAGCGGTGGCACCGCCTTTACCCTTTGATCAAGGTGCATTTTTTCCCTATCACCACTTTGTCTCAGTGAGGAAGAAGCGGTGCCCTTGGTAACAAGTGAAAAAAGAGAGGTTCTCACGAAGCTTCTCGAAAGAAGGCTTCGTGGAACCCTTATCCCTGATCACTAGGGCCAGTTGGGCTCAAGATCCATCCTTATAGGATCTCCTAGCCACCTCACCCACCAATTTCTCAACCATATCTATCCATTCCAAGCCTATAAAAGCAGGCTCATTCTCCATGGTTGAGGAGAGAGTAAAGTTATGTTGTTGCTTTCATATTCTGGCTTAAATCAGAAGAGTGAGCTTGACAGAGCAAGTTGGAGCTATTGGGGATGAGATGTTGGATTTGTGAAGGAGTACATCGACACTAATTCATAGGTTGTAAACTTCTTCTCTATTATCTAATGCAAAATTTGTTCCTTTCCCATGAAATATATTGTGTCATTATCATATGTTTTTTTATTGAATTCCTTAGTCATCAATATAGAATAGTGGATTATATTTTGGTTCTATTTGATCTTGTTTGTTGTTTCTCTTGTGATTATGCAGGTACATCCATGAAGGATCATATTTATAGGGAACATCGATAATAGTACATCAAAGACGCTTGATTCCATATCTCCACCCATTCTAGGGAATGTCTTCCAATCTTGTCGTGTACCATTTATTCTAGATCTGAACCATTCAGACTAGAGGAACAACTCCTATCCGCAGGAGGTGCAAAATTCCTAGCAACAAGAGTAGAGATGACAACACAAAATTCTTTCAGACCTTTATGAAAGGAATAAAGACGCGGAACACCATCTGGGAGTTAAAGAATTCCAATAATGAAGTGTACACATATTTTGAATATTTATATAGGGTAAGTAATGCATACTTCAAATCCCTATTCAAAGCAGAAAATCACCCAACTAATGCAGAACTAATTCAGATATTTCAATTATTTCCAGGACAAATAATGGATGAGGATAACATAGACCTAATGGAAGAAATATCTAAAGATGAATTTAAGGAAACATTGCATATTTTTGAGAAATACAAAATCCCAGGACCAGATGGGTGGACTATTGAATTCTTCCTAGCTCCCTATAACACAATTTCCACTGATCTTCTTACCTCGTGGAAGAAACCCTAGTTAAAATTCATATGCACCCTCCACCAAATACTACCTTCAATGCTATCATTCCAAAATTGGAACACCCCGAGATGTTGGAAGTCTTAAGACCTATATCTATGTGCAACATTACTTAAAAAGTAATTACAAAAATCATTTCCCGAAGATTCAAGAAGGTACTTTCAGGAAGGTACGTCTATGCCCGATCTTTGAAGATATTTGCAGAATTATGAAAACTTTTGACTCCATAATATTTCATCATGTGTACAGGGAAAGGAACAATGAAGTGGACAAGTTCTTGAATAAAGTACTAGTTATGGAATCGGGCGTTTGGAACATACTGGAAAGAGCTGACGGGGAACACTGTGAGTACTATCATAGACCTTTTATGGATTTATGGCAGGGATAAAGAAAAGCACCAAACGAACAAATTTATTCATTTTTTATGAATATATATATATATATCTATATCGGTGAAAATTTGGGTACAACAGTGACTTGGTAGCAACATAGGAGCCACATTATTGACTCTGGTTTTTTCTAACACTTGTTTTTTCTCAAAATTTGAGAATAAAAACATAGAGCATATGCATAGAGGATTATGGATATATTGTGGCAAAAATCCAAATGGGATGGAAACTTTTGTATTTTTAGGAGCCTTAAGGTTCATCATACTAAAAAATGTATGGACACATACATTTTGCAGATGTAATTTTATATTTTAATAAAATTACGGTTTTTTCCTACGGGAAAAAAATTAAACCAAAATATTAAAATAAAAATAAAGAAAATAAAAAATAAATAAAAAAAGTATCAAAACAAAAATTAAAAACAAAACTAAAATTCACAAACACATATCTCACACCCCAGCCATCCCGTACCCCGACCATCTTTCAGTTCCCCAGCATAGCTCGTCATCCTACCTCTGACTTTTCCATTGTAGTCTCCTATGGTAGTGTCCCCGACCATAGTTAAGATCGTTGGCGTAGTTCACCGTCCTGCCTCTGAATTCACCATTGTGGTCTCCTATGGCAATTCCAAAATAAGTGCATCTGAAGTGATATATGTATACATTCTTGCACCCAAAGGATAGTAGCAAATCATTTAGCAACATATGAGAGGTCTAACTAGTTTTATGACTAGTTTTATCCACCATTAGAAATGCTACAAAGTGTCTGGAAATGGTTTGTATGGATCATTTGATAGTTTTTTTAAAGCGAATAATGGCTTTCTGACTTTAAAATTTTATCAACAGGGACCTCATTTTATTATTATGCACATACAATACTAGTCTCTTTTGGTAAAAAGTCTTGAAGAATTTTGTTTTTGTTGACAATTATGATAAGTTTGATCAAGTTACACATAATTTGTTTTTTAATGAAATTGAGGATCATATGGATTGATGTGTTATTTTTTATATAAAATATTGAAATAAGATCAAACTTATTGTGAAATGTTCCTCTTATTATTAACTTATATAATTCAATTTAATAAAGTTGAATGAGATGAAAATTATGTTTGAATTTACTACAGCAGTACTATTCTAGATCTAGCTTTATTATTTACTTCTACTTATACAGTGATGATAAAAATATATGTGACAATATACCTTGAGAGAGATAAAGTATTAAAGTCACTGGTATTGTTGGTCCTACGAGTAAAAGGGGTTGTTTCTCCACCTTTACGATACATCTTGGTCTTGTGGGTATGGGGGTTTCCTTACTATCTTGTTCTGACCCCTTTGGTTGACTTATGGTCCTTCATCTTCTACTTGGTCCTAGCACCCTTATTGTGTGTGGTACCTTGCCCACCTTTAGTTTGATGACCTAACCTTATTACTTTTATTGTTTTGTTGTTATCTGACCACATGAACTTTGGTACCCTACTCTAAGTGTACTCAACTTTATTTTTTGTTTTATTATGGTAACAACCCTAAAACCTAGGGTTTCTTAAGTGACCATTGTAGAATACTTGCCAAATTTATATTCATAACTTCACTCCTAGAGTATTGTTAACACCAAAAATTGTCCACATAACTCTCTATGGTCCAAACCATAATTATACATCATAATCCCATAATTATTCCCTCAATTTTGACCTTCATAATTAAATTCCACAAAAAATTGTCCAAAACATTATTATTCCTTTCCCCATAAATACAGGGAAGTTGAGCATTTATTGTAACATAAACCCACTCTCTCCCAAAAGGACTAAAAAATCCTAAAATGAGAATGGGTCAAAAACCATGGACAAATACCATGCACAGTAAAATACCATGGGCCATTGCCATGGGCAAGAAAACCTTGGATCACCCTATAAATATATTGTGAAGCCCCCCCCCCCCAACAAACATTCATTTATTTCTTAATTTCCAGCTTTTCATTATATTCCTGCCTTTTATCCATCACATCCTTTAGCCACACTATCCCATGTTTCACGTCAAGTTCTCTCTGTGCAACCCTTAACCCATTTTTCGGTGACAACCCCTTGTTGCAGACACACAGAGACCAGGATTGTGGGGAGGCTATGGACCATTTCCTCAAACGGATCTAGTGGCCCATTTTAAAGGTATTTTTGTTTTATTGCATTATTTATATTAAATATTATTGTTATTACTTATTATTGCAAGTCAAGGTTGAGAAATCCCTCGCACCATGAACTCTACCCTTTGATCTAGCTAATATTGGGTAGGTTCTTTTGCACGTAGTAGAGGAGAAATCCTCACTACAATTTTGGCGACTCCAGTGTCTCAATCCCCTTGGATCTCTATTTTTGCAAGTGTTTTTATGAGATTATTCTACTTGGGTACCTTCATCCGTCCCATATCTAACATCTTGTGACATATCTGAACCAATCCTATCATAGTGTCCCCCCACCCCAAGCCAACAATTTTTTCTTCAAAAACCCTTAGTTACAGTCGGATTGCACCTATATGGAAGAAAGCTACGACCTAGGTCATGCCTTTTTTCCCAATAAGTGCAACCTAGGTCGCTCCTTTTTCCTTGATAAGTGTGACCTGGACCAAAACTCCATATTGCACTTGTCCATGTTTCCAGAGTGCTCCCGATCACTACTATCACCCCTTTTTGTGCGACCTGTTGCGTAAAAAAAAATGTTTGTGCGACATGAGTCTTTTTGCTTATTTTTTTCCCTGATCACAATTTTTTGCAGTTTTGTGCAACCTCAACCGCACTTGTTCCACCAACAGGTCTGACGGATAGTTTTTTTAGTCCTTTTCGGTGTTTGAGACCCTTTTCCAAACCCCCTATATGTGTTCTACCCCTTCCCTGACTTTTTCCTTCTAGATCTGATTGCTTACAACACCTTGGTTTGTTTTGTGGTACTATTTCCCTTGTTTCTAATCCCCCTCAGTCGAGCTTCATAGTTGACACCCCTTGTGTGTTTCCTACAACTTGTTAAGTTCCTTATGCACTCATTTACTTGTGTACATTTTATTTCTGGAAGAATTAGTTGTTTGAAAAATATTTACTGTCATTTACTGTTATTTATTTTTCTGCATTTGCACCTCGGCAGTGATATCACTGGTGTTTAGACATTAAACACCACTTATGCACACATCTCACACCCTAAATTAAAACAATTGGTTCATGACCCCAAGATGAGCTTAAAATTTACTTTAACTCAACCAACATTGTAACCTTATTTGAGAACCAAAACAATATTGTAGTTAACTTAGGACACTGGGGATAGGCATCCAAATAACACCCCTTTTCCATTTACATTTGAGACATTGTTGTTCTCCTCTAGGGTATCAAAATCCTCTAGTACTTGTTGAAATGGCCACAACCAGTCTGTTGTAGGCCCCCCACTCTGTGGGAGTAAGCCACAACGAAGGGGTTATGGAATTCAGGGTGGAATACCACACTCCATTTTGGAACGAAGGATAACTCTTCATAATCCTCCTCGTGCATGTCGAGGGCCATATTAGGTATCAAGGATCAAAGGGATGAAGTTCCAAGAAACCACTCCAGGCGTGTCATGAAACAGGTAGCCTAGTTTCTAGTCTCTTAGGGATATTTTACCCAAGGTCCCTCTCGGTAGTGGGATTCTCTTAGCCTATTGTTCTTCCATTTTATATTGTTTGACTGTGGATTTCATCACCCATTAGAGGATACGATTTGTGAGGGGTTTCCATCTTGTAGCGGGGAGTTTTCTTGCACTTGTACCCCATAGGTTACTACTTCATTTTCTTTATATGTAGTGTTTCTTAATGATTTCTTGTCGCTTTGTTGTAGACTCACTTGCTATGACACAATGTTACAGTGTGATTTTAGCTATTCCTTTTTGGCCTATGAGCCACCATTTTTCATCTCTCCTTCTGCACACTTGGCTATAGTTGGATTTTTGAGCTTTCGTTTGACACTCTTGAGCCTCCATTCTTCACACAAAACACCATAAGGCCACCATTTCTCCATCACGCTACTCGCAGAGACTTAGGGGGCATACCCCTTAGTTCGGTTCCTTGAACCACCATCATCGGATCCATTTTCGACTTCATTCACCACGTTCATAGCCATACACTGTGTTGGGTGTTTTATTGTCTTAATTAATTCACCAAATATTTAATTATTCACCAAGGTTTGTAATATTAGAGTTGACACAAAATATATGCGAAGGTAGAAGGGTTTCAAAGGTGTCGTGAAAATATTTTAACAAAGAAAAGATCGAAATATCTTTCAAAATGAAAAACCGAGTCAAACTCCAGAAATTCAACTACTAAGGTAAATAGACTGGGACAATACTACTAGATTAGAGCAGTATCGAGCTATACTACTCTACTCTATCAACCATGAACTGTGTATTTATAAATAGTACTATTCTAAGAAGGTAAACTACTCTTTTATAGTGTACTCTATTAATTAATTATTCCTCTTCTTAATCTTTGAATTAGATAGGCTAAAAGAAATTCATAACTCTTACTATATGAATATAAAAGATTATATTATTTGATACAATATTACAACTATTTAGTTTATCTAAGAAATCCAATACTAAACTATACATGCGGTTTGACAAATATACAGTGATTGAACCAATTTATCTAGTTCCATTCTCTTTGAGTATTCTGAGGATATGCATTCATTGTGATCGGAACTGGAGAAGGAGGTGTATCAAAATGGATTTCAAAAGAAATAAAGAAACTGAATCGGATTAGGTCTAATTTAACTTCTACAAATAAATGTAAACTAAGTAGTGTCCAATTACAAGTAATAGTAAACATTTTTTATTTATTCCATAAGCAAATGACTCTAAAAAGATGTTATTAACAACCAATCTATTAATTAAGAAACATGATTCTTTTAATGGACCACTTGGAATTAAGGGTATACTATTCTCACACGAAACAACTATAATTGGGAAACAAGTAGAAAACTTAATAAAAGCAAGTATAAAACTTAATAAAGAAGCAAGTAGAAAACTTAATAAAGATATTATGTTTCCTAAATTTAAATCTATTTTCTGGAAATATTCAGTAACTATAAAATAAGGAAGACAAATCTTATGCTAAAGGCTTTAAAAGGCTTAATATGCCTTTTAAACAATAGAATTAGTAACTTAAACCTTGAATTCAATTAAATAATATGGAAGCAGCTCAACTAAGGCTACAATTGACAAATCATACAACATAAGCAAAATGAAGAAATCAAAGACAGAGGATATATAATCCAAAAACAACCTAAAATAAAAGTGACAAAGGATAAAGTAATTATAGGACTTGATAGATATTTTATATTATTTAAAGTAAGGTCCTAAGTAGACATAGATAGCTACTGTTCAATTGTAGCCTAGTAATATATTTTCAAAAATAAGAAGATTGCACTTGAAACAAGCATAAAACAAAATAGAAAATATTAAAGGATGAACGAGGTCTGGATGACAGTTTGGACAGACAGTCCGAATGACAATCTGAACAGAAAAAAAAATGCAAATTACGAAACAAATAACCTAAATGATCTTAATATCAGCTGACTTATGCATATGATATGCAAGGTAAAGAAAAGAGTGACTAAGCTTATTTTAAAAATTAAAACAACAGAAGAATAAGAGTTACTTACACTAATTAAAAGAGAGATTATTTCCTATTATTTAACAAGTCAAATGAAAAATAACTGAAACTAACCTACAGCTAAATAGGAATTGACAAAATTGAATCTAGTTATGAGCTGAGCCTAAGATATTAGATTAATCAAATTATATCTAATTGCAATTAAACCTGAGAAACAATGTTGAAAAGGAAACTGGAAGCAACTATAGCACAGTCGACCACTTGTGATTCTAGAAATGAAAACTATTTTAATAGCACAGTATAAATCATATAACTTATAGCAAACATATATTACAGAAGACAAGGAAATAAACAGTATCAATTTACAATAGAACTAAACTACATACAGAGACTGGAAATATAAACTTCTTAGTTGCAAGAAAGGAAATAATGAAAACACACAGAAATGGGAGGCCACTGGTTGTTGAGGGGCCATCTCAACAATCAGGGTTGCGCTTCAATTAATCAACCACTCACGACAGTAGAGACATGTATGCACAACTGAAAATAGAACTTTATATTGAATTCAAAACAGAGCTTACAGAGCTTCTTTTATAAATATTGATCAACCAACTAACTAGCTAGCTCAGCTCTCTCTTGGAGACATCTTTATATAGGTTTTACATAGGTGAGCAGGTCGACCCTTTCACTGGTCTCCTGCTCCAAAAATATTCAACCTTAACTGCTAATTAAACAACTATGTGACGTTTGGCAACAATGCAGAGCCACCTTCCTGATCCTTTGCGCATCAGTTCTCCTCATGCAGGCTATGACCGTATGGGTCTTTATCGATGTGGGCATGAATAGTGGTGTCACATGGAGAGGGAGGGATGGTGGTACTTCTAGAGAAAGGGCCATCATAGAATCAGAACGCGTGGACAATAGAGAAACTAAAAACCGTTCTGTGCTTTAAACGTTTGGGAATATTCCAACTAACAGTGCGCAAATCGATCAGAGGGATGGATGGCGAGCAAGATGTGATCTGCGCATGTTTAGCATGAGTGGATGTCCACATGGAGACTTGTTTGAAAACTATAATCTACAAAAAAATCCATGTATTAGGCATGTTTCCAAATATGACAAAATTGCTTAATAAAACCACGAAATAACAGAAATAAACCAAGACTTGCATAAATTCCAAATGCGTTTGTACCTGGGGCTTTATGATAAGCTCAATGACAAGAAATATGTCAAAAATATGCCAAAATAATAAATTAACAGTTGAGAATAGTGACAAAACTAAGATCAACACTCCCCCAAACTGAAGAGATGCCAAGTCCCACTGAGTAAAAAATAGAGTTTAGGAAGAAGGCAGAGCGCGTCAGTAGCTACCTTCGACTTAGCAGAGGAAATAGGAGATTTGAATTTCAATTCCCTAGCCTATTTATTTAAAATACTGTGCCTCTCCTGACGAGAGTCATGCAAAGAGGTGATGGGCTTGTTAAGGTCCTCAACATCCTTGAGTTGTGTATGCAACTTCTTGTTCTCTTGGTGAAGATTAGCAATTATCTTGGCATATTCTTCATTTCGACTTGCTGGCCATGCCAATTACTGAGTTAGTTGGTCTACTGTTAGTTGATGAGGAGTAGATGTTTCTATGGGTTGCTTGAAATCTTGAGACGGACTCAATTCTTTGGGTGGTGTATCAAGGTCAATGGAGGGAATTCGTTTTTCAGAACCCTTTCCTTGGGAAGATGGAGAAGCAGTCTCAAGAGTAGCAACTTCGAGCAATCCAGTTGAGACACTAGCTAATGTAAACAAGGGTGAACCAGGGATGGGTTCATTTACTTTGACCATATGATCTTGATGATTAGTCTGAATGATAGGTTGAATAGGGGTCTGAATGGACTTCACCTTCCTGCTCCTGGTTTGAATTCACGAAACAAGTAGAAATTTGACAAACTCAAGGTTAACAGGGGTAGGTGAATGGATAGGTGAACTTGCTTTTGATGTAACTTCATCAATATGCAAAATTTTGGGACTTTTCATTTCCTTAGGAGGGGTATGACTGGGCTTAGGATCCCGAATGTGCCAAGGGCATTTTCGGACATTTAAATGAGGGTTTAAGACTTTAAACACAAAATTCTCCCAAGTTTGGTTCCTCTCCTTCAATTGATGTACAATCAAGAGTTTAATCAGGATGTGGTGGTACAAACTCCCCAAAGAATTGACTGTATTCTTCGTAACTTGACTTGACATTTTTCCAGGATTTTAAGGAAATAAAATGAGAAATTAAGGAACTGTTGATTAACAAACTGTGTCAGTAAGAAAATATGGCAAACTTTGAACACGGTAAACTTACCCTCACAGGTTATAAGGCAAATTATGATGGTCAAAGGGTTGAGGTACTTGGGATTAATCCATTCTTTGTGAAACCCCTTTCTTCCTGAGACATGCTGAAAATACAGCTTGAGAGCGAAGTGGTAGGCCAGCCGAGGGAGAAACAAATGTTTATGCCAACAGGTGCCTTCTCTTGGGATGTTGGTTGCTACCACAATGGCCTCCTCGGTTACCGAAAAAAGGAGATAACCAACCATGGCCATCTTACCATCAAATCCTTTCTCAAATAACATCAAAATCTCCTCGTCATATCCCTGCAAAAGGTGGAGAAATGGATTCCATCCTGCTCAGAAGAAAATATCTTGGCATTCCTGAAATTCTGGAATCCATAATAGGTCTTGATAGTTTTCAAGCTTAAGATAATTAGGCATTGTTCAAACAGGGGAAAAAATGCAGAGGTTGCATGGGATACAAGAAACGACGTCTGAATAACTTTGCGAAGATTAAGGTAAATAAGGACAAGGACAAAGATCACGGGTTTAAAATGTAATCTGTCTAAGCACTTGAATGATCATGAGACCACGGTTTTGCATGCTCGACCAATCACACTATGGCTTCATTCTTTGAATCGTGTGTCATCATAAGGATGCATGTGTTGATGAATTCGTAAGGTTCTGATATATTATACCATGTCCAAAGTAAACTTTGGGCAGGTTAAATGTTTTATCTATTACGGAATCCATAAATATGCATTTAAAACCATAATAATTCTAATCAATAAGATGATAGGACTTTGACTACTTCCACGTGTGATTTGATGAGAGCACAAGGGAAAGGAAGGTTGAAAAGATCCTAAAATTATATTATATCAAGATAGAGTTAAACGATATCATATCATATCAAAATCATAGGTCGATGTGAGTTTTAATAAAATCATAATGTGTTTGTAAGCATGTCAATGAGGCCTAACAATTATGGATATGATGCAGCTAATTAAACTCTTTTCCCTTGAAAATCAAAAGGATTTGAAATTTTGACATCATGTCATTATAATGTTATAATTTTCATTCAGATCGTCATTTGGAATTCCATTCGGACTGACATTCAACCCTTCATATGGACCTTTTGTTCAAAAATAAACTTTACTGGATCTGACTACTACTAATTATGCAATAAACTTTATGGGTTGTAAGCACACAATATGATGATGTAAACCAACTTTATTAAACCTTTATTGCATTGTCCCTCATGGTTTAAAATAGTCTTCCACTAATTGCATTATTCTGAAAACATCTAGACTTTGTTAGAAATAAATAGAACTTTCTATAAACATTTAGAAACTAAAAATAGTTCTAATATTCCCCCAAACCAAAAATATGGCATGTCCTCAAGCCATCAAAGAAAAATTGACTGAGTTCCAAATAATATAACACATAGTTCTAAAATGCTACTATTATTTTAGTAAGAAAAAGAAATACTAACTAGTAAATGGAGATGATTCAGATATGTATTTCCATCAAGAATAACAGTGCTTAAGAAGATCATACAAATAATGAGAATATAATTGATGCAAAAAATGCCATAGGAGAAACTAGCCATCCATGCCTCATTTAAGGATATCTTGTCATCCAAAGAATATTTTAAGTTCACCCTAGAGTTTGTGAGATTTCTATAAATATGGGTCTCATTTCTAGAATAATCATATCATAGGTATTATTGAATTAGATGATAGATTCCAAGTCCAACTTACATCCATTCTCTAATGACAATGATGAAGAATTGGCCTAAACATGTATTTTTCTTTTTCTTTTTTCTTTTTACGAACCATGTGCATAGTAATGCATTAACCAAATCTCTTTTACCCAATATTGCCCCACTACCAGCATTCCTGTTCAGTACCCCGACGGGTTTATATTGGTACCATGGAAGCATAGCCCCGATGCCAGTGAGCTTGTTCAGTACCCTGACGGGTTTACTTGCACTTACCATGCTTCCTTGTTTAAAGATGTTACCTAACATGGACCCACTGCCACCAAGCCTGTTTAGTACTCTGATGGGTTTTCTTCGTATAAAGTTTTTTTTTAACATGTGGAAGCCGGTTGGTACTTAGAGCGAGTTAATCCTGCTAAACACATAATTCAGATTTTTGAAAGTGAACCTTCTAAGTAAAGAAAAATTTATAATGGCCTAAATTATAGATCATGTCAGAAGATAATAAGTTAAAGTTGTTCCTGGACTTCTCAGTATATCTTCTTCATAAAAGATAAGTAATGTTCCCCACAAGCAGGAATTTCACTTATTCTTGAGTTTTCTCAAAAATACTTAAGAGACAAGTTTTGATAATGAGTAAAGGATGAACTAGTAGTCCTTAGGTGTAAAATAGAACTTTGAATCACATGATGATTAAAATAGGTCTTAAGAAACTGTTTTAATGATAAATATGAAATGTGCATATCTGAATCAAACACCATAAAATCATAAGGAATCATTGAAGAAAGTGGGTAGGAATGATATAGAGAACATTTTAATTTCATTATAAATCCCCCTTTTTTTATGATGAGTTCTTAGAGCATTTCCCTTTTTAGGCAGCATTTCATGAGCTGATAAGAAAAACAAGGTTCTTGAATCAAACTGCAAAACCCCTTATTAGATGATTCATATTTTATTTGCAACAAAAACATATGCATCAAGAAAAAGTCATATAAATTTTAGCAAAGTTTAGATAAAGGAAAAGAGCCTTCCTGTTTTATTTGATGAAATTCCATAAGTTGATTATACAACCAAATTCCCTGCATGAATTTAGTCAGCTTATCAGGAATGACTTTTATTTATTAAAGAAATAAAGATATATTTACATATGTACATAAAAACAACACAAAATATTTTAAGAGTCAGGAGGAGGAGGAATGAATTCCTCTTCAACTAGCTCCATCTCCTTTTGTTGTAAGAAATTCTTCACAAAATCTTATCTAGAGATTGGTTGATGATAAAGTCTAATCCTGTGTCCATTTACGACAAAGGAATTTTGTGAGTCATCAATTGTCTTAATCTCTACTGACCCATTATCGAATGCTGTAACTACCTCATATGGACCCATCCAACGGATAGTTAATTTTCCTTTGAAATTTTTATACCTTGAGTCGAGTAGTAATGCCCAATCCACAGTACTAAACTGCTTTTGTTTAATAAGTTTATCATGCCATTTCTTCCATTGATTTTGTATTAACATTGTCCTTTGGAGTGCATCTTGCCTAATCTCATCTAATTCATTAATCTCTAAAATTCGTTGTTTCTGTGCCTCTTCCAAATCCATACCCAATTGTACAACCATAAGAAAAGTCTTAACTTGGAATTCAATAGGTAAAAGGACTTATTTTCCATATACTAACTCATAGGGTGTATGTCCAGTAGTGTTTCTCCAAGTTATCTATAGGCCCACAAAGCCTCTGCAAGTCTATCTGTCCAATCCTTATGATGTAGCTGAATAGTTTTGGTTAAGATAGCTTCCAACACTTTATTGGTTGATTCTACCTGGCCATTTGTTTGTGGATGGTAAGGTGAGGATTTGAAATGTTGGATACTATATTTCATGGTAAGTTCTTTCATTAATTTAGAGGTGCATTGACAACCTTGATCAGTGACAATTTCCCTAGGCACAACAAACCGAGTAAATATCAGGAGGAGGAGGAATGACTTCCTCTTCAACCAGCTCCATCTCCTTTTGTTGTAATACATTCTTCACAAAATCTTATCTAGAGATTGGTTGATGATAAATTCTAAGCCTGTGTCCATTTACGAAAAAAGGAAGTTTGTGAAGCATCAATTGTCTTAATCTCTACTGACCCATTATCGAAGGCTATAACTACCTCATATGGACCCATCCAACGGGTAGTTAATTTTCATTTGAAATTTTTATACCTTGAGTCGAATAATAATGCCCAATCCCTGGTATTAAACTTCTCAGTGTTTAATAAGTTTATCATTCCATTTCTTTCATTGATTTTGTATTAACATTGTCCTTTGGAGTGCATCTTGCCTAATCTCATCTAATTCATTAATTTGTAAAATTCGTTCTTTCTATCCCTCTTCCAAATCCATACCCAATTGTACATCCATACAAAAATTCTTAAATTGGAATTCAATAGGTAAAAGGACTTATTTTCCATATACTAACTCATAGGGTGTATGTCCAGTAGTGTTTCTTCAAGTTATTCTATAGACCCACAAAGCCTCTAGAAGTCTATCTGTCCAATCCTTATGATGTAGCTAAATAGTTTTGGTTAAGATAGCTTCCAATACCATATTGGTTGATTCTACCTGGCCATTAGCTTGTGGATGGTAAGGTGAGGATTTGAAATGTTGGATACTATATTTCGTGGTAAGTTATTTCATTAATTTAGAGGTGAGTTGAAAACCTTGGTCAGTGACAATCTCCCTAGGCACAACAAACCGAGTAAATATCAGGAGGAGGAGGAATGAATTCATCTTCAACCAGATCCATCTCCTTTTGTTGTAAGACATCCTTCACAAAATCTTATCTAGAGATTGGTTGATGATAAAGCCTAAGCCCGTGTCCATTTACGACAAAGGAAATTTGTGAATTATCAGTTGTCTTAATCTCTACTGACCCATTATCAAAGGCTGTAACTACCTCATATGGACCCATCCAACGGGTAGTTAATTTTCCTTTGAATTTTTTATACCTTGAGTCGAATAGTAATGTCCAATCCCTAATATTAAACTGATTTTGTTTAATAATTTTATCCTACCATTTCTTTCGTTGATTGTGTAGTACATTGTCCTTTGGAGTGCATCTTTCCTAATCTCATCTAATTCATTAATATGTAAATTTCGTTGTTTCTGTGCCTCTTCCAAATCCATACCCAATTGTACAGCCATACGAAAAGTCTTAACTTGGAATTCAATAGGTAAAAGGACTTGTTTTCCATATACTAATTCATAGGGTGTATGTCTAGTAGTGTTTCTCCAAGTTATTCTACAGTCCCACAAATCCTCTGGAAGTCTATCTGTCTGATCCTTATGATGTAGTTGAATAGTTCTGGTTAAGATAGCTTCCAATACCTTATTGGTTGATTCTACCTGGCCATTAGCTTGTGGATGGTAAGCTGAGGATTTGAAATGTTGGATACTATATTTTGTGGTAAGTTCTTTCATTAATGTAGAGGTGAATTGAGAACCTTGGTCAGTGAAAATTTCCCTAGGCACAACAAACCGAGTAAATATCAAGAGGAGGAGGATTGACTTCCTCTTCAACTAGCTCCATCTCCTTTTTTTGTAAGACATTCTTCACAAAATATTAACTAGAGATTGGTTGATGATAAATTCTAATCCTGTGTCCATTTACGAAAAAGGAAGTTTGTGAATCATCAATTGTCTTAATCTCTACTAACCCATTATCGAAGGCTCTAACTACCTCATATGGACCCATCCAAGGGGTAGTTAATTTTCCTTTGAAGTTTTTATACCTTGAGTTGAATAGTAATGCCCAATCACTGGTATTAAACTACTTTTGTTTAATAAGTTTATCATGCCATTTCTTTCGTTGATTTTGTATTAACATTGTCCTTTGGAGTGCATGTTGCCTAATCTCATATAATTCATTAATCTATAAAATTTGTTGTTTCTGTGCCTCTTCCAAATCCATACCCAATTGTACAGCCATACAAAAAGTCTTAACTTGGAATTCAATAGGTAAAATGACTTTTTTTCCATATACTAACTCATAGGGTGTATGTCCAGTAGTGTTTCTCCAAGTTATTCTATAGGCCCACAAAGCCTCTGGAAGTCTATCTGTCCAATCCTTATGATGTAGCTTAATAGTTTTCATTAAGATAGCTTCCAATACCTTATTAGTTGATTATACCTATCCATTAACTTGTGGATGGTAAGGTGAGGATTTGAAATGTTGGATACTATATTTTGTGGTAAGTTCTTTCATTAATTTAGAGGTGAATTGAGAACATTGGTAAGTTGTTAGAATATTCAGCCAATACTGAGAGGGGGGGTGAATTATTATTAAACAAAATTTAGTACTATTTAAATCAACTTGAATAAATCACTGTAATTCATAAAGCATAATCACATATAGGCACAGGACACAATATTTTTATGTGGAAAACCCAAATGGGAAAAACCACATAATGCTTCTTTAATATTATCAATGAAAAGAATACATTCAATGTTTATGTGCACCAACACAAAGGAAGCACCAACTCCCTGATTCTCCAGCACCGACTAGAAGGGAGCACCAACTCACAATCTCCTTGCCCCATCCTACCACCCTGATATGTTTTCAGGCACCGACCTGAAGGAGACTATGATCCCCTATAGTACATCAACAAACTATCCTAAATATAAAGATGGATCTGAACTGCGACCACTGCTAGAAACTGCTTCAAACCACTAACTCAATCACTCTGCCAAATCACTGTCGAAACCACTGTTGATCTCTACACTGTGCCAAACTCTGTCATACCCCTACTCAACAATTTCTCAATCATCATCAATATATATATATGATCTTATCCGACTAAACCCCTTCTAGGGTTTCCACAAAAGCTGCTAGGGTTTCTCCAAGTACATCATAGAGTCTCATCATAACCTAAAGAAACATAACATCATCATATATCATGTAACCCCAATATCAACAAAAAGTCACTACATCATCATGTCACATAACCTCATCATATGTGCATAAACCCTGACTTCAAAAACAATTTTCCGCAGACCTTCTCCCATTTACTTCATCATCATGTGCTAGAGGCTCCTCTTGTACCTTCGCCTTATCTCCCTAGACTTCTCCACTAAAAATAGATCATCAAATGAGGTGTATTGACCTCTTATTTATACTTGCTTTCCATACCTTTCTAGAACCTTCTCCAAGAGGCTTTCCTTATTTTAAGGAAATGAAACTTTACTCTTTCAGGGCTTTTCTTCTTTACTAAGGGGCTTTCCTCATTTTAAGGAAATGAAACTTTACTCTTCTGGGGATTTTCTTCTTTACTAAGGGGCTTTCCTCATTTTAAGGAAATGAAACTTACTCTTCCGTGGCTTTTCTTCTTTACCAGGGGCTACAATAGGGGCTTCAACTTCTGAGCTAAATATCCGGAGCTCTAGGGATTCTTTCACTATCGTTTCAGGGGGGATAGACAATATGCATCCTGTAGATACCAAATAAACTCCATAATTATCCAAAGACCACCTGGCTCATGGGAACAAATGCATGGCCATTTTGCAAGAATATTCTATGACCTGTAACAAGCTTAGGGACTTTCTCAAAGGGAACCTTATAGAAGATGCTGTCCACTCAAACTCTGCATTTGAAATTTGCTCTGTAAGGAATCTTACATTCTTCCATGAACATCCTCTAAGCTTCTGGGGTTTCCAATTGAAAACGATAACGAAAAGAGTAGTCTCCATCTGAAGGAACCATCTTCGAAGCTCTTATGTTCTGCAGTATACCAAGCGCAACATAAAGTGGGATATAATATCTTTGTTGGCCATGTCAGCTGCATTTGCAGTCCACATGTGCTTTCCCCACAACTCTCTCACCATGCCTTCCAGTTCTTCCTATTTTTTCCATGCGACAGTGCATCTTCGAGACCCTTGAGAACTCTGAGACAATCCACAGTAAATAGCTCGAAATCTTTGAGGCATACTTCAAGGGGTGGAGCCAACTAGTAGAATGAAAGCTTGTTGTACCTGTTATCGAGTCTAGATTTCTATTTTGAAGCAATGCCACTGCCAATGGCGGAGGTAGGCGAGTCATTCGCTGAGTAACCTCTACAACTAGAGCTCATTATTTCCATCCTAATCACTCCCTCGACAAAGCAAACCAAATACAAACTTTGACATCAATGACAACTTCATTAAACAATCTCCCCCTTTGTCATTGATCGTAACCAACATGATCCCCCTGTCATCATGCTCCCCTTGTCACTTTCTCTCCCCCTTTGACATCAATGGCAAAGGGTAACTCCCCCTGTCAACCACTCTCCCCCTGACCTACTTCTTTCCACTGAAACGATCAAACTGGAGCTGGAATCACTCCTAATCTGTCTCTGAGATACTCAAAATTCTCTCTTGGCAGAGGCTTCGTAAAGATGTTTGCAACCTGTTCCTTAGTCCCCACAAATTCCAATTTGACATGCTTCTATGTTGCATGTTCTCGTAGAAAATGATATTTAATTTGAATATGCTTTTTCTTTGAATGCATTACAGGATTATTCGAAATGCTGATAGCACTTGTACTATCACACAGTATAGAAATAGGTTCTTCATAATGAACCTGTATGTCTTGCAGGTTTTGCTTCATCCAAAGAACCTATGTGCAACAAGCTGCTGCTGCGATGTATTCTGCTTCAGCTGTAGACAAATTTATTGAAGTCTGCTTCTTACTCATCCATAACACCAAACAATTACCTATGTAAAAGGCTGCACCACTTGTGATTTTCCTGTCGTCAACACTACCGGCCCAATCTGCATCTGTATATGCAATAAGAGTCAATTCGTTTCCTTTTGGATACCAAAGTTCATTGTCCATTGTCCCTTTTAAGTATCTGAAGATTCTTTTTACTGCCAGAACATGACTTTCCTTTGGGGATGCCTAAAACCTTGCAACATGTCCAACTGCTTGCATGATATCTGGTCTCGAAGCTGTCACATATAATAGGCTACCTATCAGCGATCTATACTGCCTCTGATCTACTTCCTTTGTCTCATCATCTTTACTTAGCTTGCAACCAGTGACCATCGAAGTACTCATAGGTTTACAATCTTCCATTCTGAATTTCTTTAATATCTCCTTGATATATTTCGTCTGTGAAATGTAAATACCCTCATCAAGTTGTGAGATCTGAAGACCTAAAAAGAATGACAACTCACCGAGAAAGGACATTTCAAACACATGCTACATGTCTTTAGAAAATTATTTGCTTAACTGATCATTATCACTTCCAAAGATGATATCATCAACATATACTTCAATGATGATCATATTTTCCTTGTCCACCTTTATATATAGATTACTATCTACATTGCCTTTTCTGAATCCTTTCTTCTGCAAATACTTGTCCAATCTCGCATACCAAGTTATAGGAGCCTGTTTAAGGCTATATAATGCTTTCTTCAACCTACAGACATATCCCTTTTCATCTGACATTTGAAACCCTTCTGGTTGTTCTATGTAGACTTCTTCCTCCAAATCTCCATTTAGGAAAGCCGACTTTACATCCATCTGATAGACCTTGATCTCCTTTGAACATGCATAGGCCAATATCATCCTGATTGCCTCCATTCTGGCTACTGGAGCAAAAGTCTCTTCAAATTCAATTCCTTCAACCTGGGCATAACCTTTACACACCAGATAAGCCTTGTTCCTAGTAACCTGTCCTTCTTCATTCAACTTGTTTCTGAAGATCCATTTTGTGCCGATCACATTCTTGTTTTTTGGTCTTGGAACCAGTTCCCATGTTTCATTCTTCTGTATTTGATCTAGTTCTTCTTCCATTGCTTTGAACCATAACTTATCATTGCTGGATTCTTCAAAACTACTTGGCTCAACTGTAGATAGCAAGGAAAAGTGTTTTTGTTCTCGAGTTAGAATCTGCTTTCTACTTCTTGTTTCCACTCCTGCACTTTTGCTTCCAATGATCTGTTCTAGTGGATGATTCTTCTCACACCACTTATTTAGAGTCTTATATGGAGTATGAGACCCTTCCTGACTTCTTACTTCATTACTTCCTTCTAATGGTGCTTCCTCATCATCATCACTTTCCTGCTTGTATTTAGTCTCAAATGGTTCTTCTGAGACTTCACTTCCCTTTTTCATCCTTGAAGACGGAAGTTCATCAACTTTCACATTGATACTTTCTATCATTTTGTTGAGTCTGAGGTTAAAGCAATTGTATGCTTTACTGTGACTTGAATACCCAAGGAATATGCCATCATCAACTCTAGATTCAAACTTACCAAGTCTATCCTCCCGCTTAATATAGCACTTACTCCCAAATATATTGAAGTGTTTAACATTTGTAGGTCTTCCTTTCCATAGCTCATATGGAGTTTTATCACTGTTACTTCTGAGAAGACATCTATTCAAAGTGTAGACTACTGTATGGATTGCTTGTACCCAGAAGACATCACTTACTTTTGAGTTATTTAGCATTGTTCTAGCCATTTCTTGAACCGTTCTATTTTTCATTTCCACTACTCCATTTTGTTGAGGAGTATACGTTGCTGAAAAATGTCTTCTGATTCCATTCTCTTCACAATAACTATAGAACTCATTTGAAGTGAATTCCCCTCCATTGTCCGATGTTAGACACTTAATCTTCATTTCAACTTCATTCTCAACCACCTCTTTGAAAACTCTGAAACATTCAAATGCTTCTGACTTCTTATTGAGAAAGCATACCCAAGTCATGTGTGTGTAATCATCAATGAGTAACATGAAGTACAGTTCACCATCCAATCCTTTATTCCTCATTGGTCCACATAAGTCTGTATGAACTAATTCCAAAGGCTTTGTTGATGAATGCTCCTTTGTTCTGAATTCTACCTTTGTCTGCTTCCCATGCTGACAGTGCTTGCATAAAGAATTAGCTGGTTTTGAGATCTCGGGCATTTCTTTTACTGCTTTCTTCTTGCTGATCCTCAACTAGGTTGTCAAAGTGAATATGACCCAACCTTTTATGCCACAACCAACTTTCATCTTCTTTTCCAAGGTTGCAACTTTCTCCTTCTATTTCATCAAGTATATATATGTTATGAGGAGTTCTTGTTGCCGTTGCTACTATCCTGCCTGATTTTTCCTTTCTGATCTCACACTTCTTGGCTGTAAATAGAAATTTATGTCCTTGGTCACACATCTGACTTACACTCAACAAATTATGCTTCATGTCTTCAACTAGAAGAACATTTTCTGCCATTGCATCTTTTCTTCCAAGACTGACTATTCCTCTTCCTAGAATCTTTGTAGAATTATTGTTGCCAAAGGTGACTGATCCATCCTTTTCCTTCTTCAGATCAACAAACCTATTCTTATCACCTATCATATGTTTTGAACATCCATTGTAAACATACCAACCGTTCCTTTTATCATGTTCTTGCAGAGCAATTCCACATACTTCTCCTTGTAGACCACCTTCTTTTCTTTTCCATGTCTTCTGATATTCTGGAATTTGTACATTTTTTACTGGAACACTTGTGAACCGACTCCTGCATTCTCCAGCTGTGTGCCCAAAGTTGTTGCATTTAGGACACTCTGATTCATTATTCAACATCTCAATTTGGTTGTAGCCTCTATTCATTATCTCTTGAGGTCTTCTAAACTGGTTAGCATCAGAGACATTTCTATTCCCTTCTTGACGAGGTCTACTGAACTGATTTGCTTCAATATGACCTTTATAATCATCATTGAACCAAGTATCTCTACATCGTGCGCAGGTTCTACAATCTACAGCCTTATACCCAAATTTATTACAATAAAAACATGAACCATAAAATAAACCTTGGTACCTGGTCATAGGAGGCCTTCTGAATGGAGTTGATATTTTGAATCCTTGATTCCAAACCGCTTCTCTTCTTGGTTGCTCATATTCTTGATCCCTCTTCCTCTCATTATTCCTAACAGTATCTGGATGTACATTTGTTTCTTCATTTACTATTGTCTTGGAGCTTGATCCTTTTTCATAAAGAGTTTCATTGTATCCTAATCCAGATTTGTCTGTGGTATGTCTTTCATTATTGAGGCTCTGATCAAGTATACTCGTACTTTTCTCATACTTCTGCTGATGCTGCTTTTCTCCCAACTACTTCTTGAGAGAACATATCTCAATCTCAAGTTCCTCTTGAATCCTTTCTCTTTGTCTTAGCCGACCCTTTAGTACATCCTCGATAGATTTTGCTTCTTCTATTTGAACTTTCAAGTTAAGGAGTGCTTTCTTTAACTCCTCAGAATCACCTTCTTCCTTTAGTCTTCTGTTTTCCTCTTTCAGAAGTTTGTTCTTCTTCCTTACTATTTTGAGCTCACCAAGAGCACTAATCAGTTCTGCTTCAAGATTCACTTCTCCTTCTTCTTCTTCTTCTTCTTTCTTTTCTTCCCTTTTTGATTCATCAACCGCCATGAAGAGGACTCTTCTTGAATCATCATCACTATCATCATTATCATCGTCTAATGATGAGCCATCTTCCTTTTAATAGAAATTCTTCTTCTTGAAAAACTTCCAGTTATTTTTCTTTTGATTCTTCTTCTAGTATCTTGTTTCCTTCTTAGGAGCTTCATCTTCATCGTCCCCATTTTCTGCATTCTTATAAGGACACTTCAAAGCAAAATGACCAATTTTACCACAATTAAAACATATAAGAGGAAGGTTACCTTTATATTTTTCGGTTCCTCTTTTGAGCTTCCTTACGAAGTTTGTTGTTTCTTCATCATCTGATTCTTCACCGCAACTAGGGCACTCCTTCTCTTTTAGTTTTTTCTTCACTGTCTTCTTTTCTACCTTGAATGCTGCTTCTTTTCTCTTGGGCTTGTCTTGTCTAGTTCTCATCTCATAAGCCGTGAGAACTCCTTGTAGCTCATTTATGTCAAAGTATTTTATGATGAGTCTTTCTTCTAAAGCTGATACCTGAGCATCAAATCTCATTGGAAGAGATCTCAATATCTTCAAGATCACATCCTTTTCTTCCATTTTCTGTCCGAGCCCTCTCATGGTATTTATAATTTCATCAACGCAACGAAAGAAAGATGCAACATCCTTGTCATCCTCCATCTTTAGGAACTCAAACTGACTTTTGTATGACTGCAGTCTAGCTATCTTCACATTTTCATCTCCAAGGAATACATTCTAAATCTTTCCCCACATTTCTTTTGCTGTAGAGAGATGTAAAATATTGACGAGTTCTGAGTCTACTTCTGCTCCCATAATAAGACTTGCAGCCCTTGAGTTGCAATCATATCTTCTTTTCTCAACTGTACCAACTGCCGAAAGATCACTGGGTATAGTGTATCCGTCTTCTACTATCTGCCATACCTTAAGTCCTTGTGCCAACAAGACAAGCTTCATTCTTGCACTCCAGATCACATAGTTAGATCCAATAAATACTGGACTTCCAAACTTATTGCATTCCATTACTTTCTCTCAGTGATCTTCCTTCCAGCGGTTAAGCTATCTCTGTAGTAACCTGCTCTGATACCACTTGTTAGAATATTCATCCAATACTGAGAGGGGGGTGAATCAGTATTAAACAAAATTTACTACTATTTAAATCAACTTGAATAAATCACTGTAATTCATAAAGCACAATCACATATAGGCACAGGACACAATGTTTTTACGTGGAAAACCCAAATGGGAAAAACCACAGAATGCTTCTTTAATATTATCAATGAAAATAATACATTCAATGTTTATGTGCACCAACACAAAGGAAGCACCAACTCCTTGATTCTCCAGCACCGACTGGAAGGGAGCACCAACTCACAATCTCCTTGCCCCATCCTGTCGCCCTGATATGTTTTCAGGAACCAACCTGAAGGAGACTATGATCCCCTATAGTACATCATCAAACTATCATGAATATAAAGATGGATCTGAACTACGACCACTGCTGGAAACTGCGTCAAACCACTAACTCAATCACTCTGCCAAATCACTGTCAAAACCACTGCTGATCTCTACACTGTGCCAAACTCTGTTGTACCCCTACTCAATAATTTCTCAATCATCATCAATATATATCTGATCTTATCCGACTAAACCCCTTCTAGGGTTTCCACAAAATTTGCTAGGGTTTCTCCAAGTACATCATAGAGTCTCATCATAACCTAAAGAAACATAACATCATCATATAGCATGTAACCCCAATATCAACAAAAAGTCACTACATCATCATGTCACATAACCTCATCACATGTGCATAAACCCTGACTTCAAAAACAATTTTTGGCAGACCTTCTCCCTTTTACTTCATCATCATGTGCTACAGGCTCCTCTTGTACCTTCCCCTTATCTCCCTAGAATTCTCCACTAAAAATAGATCATCAAATGAGGTGTATTGACCTCTTATTTATACTTGCTTTCCATACCTTTCTAGAACCTTCTCCAAGAGGCTTTTTTTATTTTAAGGAAATGAAACTTTACTCTTCCGGGGCTTTTCCTCTTTACTAAGGGGCTTTCCTCATTTTAAGGAAATGAAACTTTACTCTTCCAGGGATTTTCTTCTTTACTAAGGTGCTTTCCTCATTTTAAAGAAATGAAACTTACTCTTTCGAGGCTTTTCTTCTTTACCAGGGGCTATTCTTCTTTATCAGGGGCTACAATAGGGGCTTCAACTTCTAAGCTAAATATCCAGAGCTCTAGGACTTCTTTCACTATCGTTTCAGGGGGGATAGACAATACGCATCCTATAGATGCCAAATCAACTCCATAATTATGCAAAGACCACCTGGCTCATGGGAACAAATGCATGGTCATTTTGCAAGAATATTCTATGACCTGCATCAAGCTTAGGGACTTCCTCAAAGGGAACCTTATAGAAGATGCTTTCCACTCAAACTCTGCATTTGAAATTTTCTCTGTAAGGAAGCTTACATTCTTCCATGAACATCCTCTGAGCTTCTGGGGTTTCCAGGAGAAAACGATAACGAAAAGAGTAGTCTCCATTTGAAGGAACCATCTTCGAAGCTCTTCTGTTCTGCAGTATACCAAGCGCAACATAAAGTGGGATATAATATCTTTGTTGGCCATGTCAGCTGCATTTGGAGTATGCATGTGCTTCTCCACAACTCTCTCACCACACCTTCCAGTTCTTCTAATTTTTTCCATGCAACAATGCATCTTCGAGACCCTTGAGAACTTTGAGATGATCCACAGCAAATAGCTTGAAATATTCGAGGCATACTTCAAGGGGCGGAGCCGACTGATAGAATGAAAGCTTGTTGTACCTGTTATCGAGTCTAGATTTGTATTTTGAAGCACTGCCACTGCCAATGGCGGAGGCAGGCGAGTCGTTCACTGAGTAACCTTTACGACTAGAGCTCAGTATTTCCATCCTGATCACTCCCTCGACAGAGCAAACCAAATACAAACTTTGACATCAATGACAACTTCATTCAACATCAGTGACAATTTCCCCAAGCACAACAAACCGAGTAAATATCAGGAGGAGGAGGAATGACTTCCTCTTCAACCAGCTTCATCTCCTTTTGTTGTAAGACATTCTTCACAAAATCTTATCTAGATATTGGTTGATGATAAAGTCTAAGCCTGTGTCCATTTACGAAAAAGGAAGTTTGTGAACCATCAATTGTCTTAATCTCTACTGACCCATTATCGAAGGCTCTAACTACCTCATATGGACCCATCCAATGGGTAGTTAATATTCCTTTGAAATTTTTATACCTTGAGTCAAATAATAATGCCCAATCCCCGGTATTAAACTGCTTTTGTTTAATAAGTTTATCATGCCATTTCTTTCATTGATTTTGTATTAACATTGTCCTTTGGAGTGCATGTTGCCTAATCTCATATAATTCATTAATCTGTAAAATTCATTTTTTCTGTGCCTCTTCCAAATCCATACCCAATTGTACAGCCATACGAAAAGTCTTAACTTGGAATTCAATAGGTAAAAGGACTTGTTTTCCATATACTAACTCATAGGGTGTATGTCCAGTAGTGTTTCTCCAAGTTATTCTATAGGCCCACAAAGCCTCTGGAAGTCTATCTGTCCAATCCTTATGATGTAGTTGGATAGTTTTGGTTAAGATAGCTTCCAATACCTTATTGGTTGATTCTACCTGGCCATTAGATTGTGGATGGTAAGTTGAGTATTTTAAATGTTGGATACTATATTTTGGGGTAAGTTCTTTCATTAATTTAGAGGTGAATTGAGAACCTTGGTCAGAGACAATTTCCCTAGGCACAACAAACCGAGTAAATATCTCTTCATATATAAATTCTACCACATATTTTTCTGTAGCTCGGAACAAAGCTTTAGCTTCTACCCATTTGGTGACATAATCTATGCAAACCAGGATGTATTTCTTCTTGCGAGACATGGGAGAGAATGGTCCTACAAAATCAAGAGCCCACTTCTCAAAAGGCTCAATCATGACCTGAGGTTGTAAAGGCACCTCGTCCAATGACATAGATCTACCCATTCTTTGGCAACTGTCACATCCTATAACATAACTGGAAGCATCCTTAAAAATGCTTGGCCAATAATAACCAGAATGCAACACTTTGTATGATGTCTGCTTGTCAAAAAAGTGTCATCCACATGGCCCATCATGGCATGCACAGAGGATTTATGTAATCTCGTCCTCCTATACACAACGTTTAATAATAAGATCTGGATCGATACAAAAAAGTTCATTATCAACCCAAGAGTAACTATAACTATGGATGACAATACGACGTTTCTCATGGGGAGACAAGTGGTTTGGTAACTTCCCTATTGCTAAATGATTAGCAATGTCTACAAACTAAGGGGTTTGAACAGACACAACAAATAGGTGTTCGTCAGGGAAAGTATCATCAATAGGTTTAGCAGCATCGTCATGTTGAATATGAGAGAGGAAATATACTACCAAATTTTCTCTCCCAAGTCGATCGACGACTATGATATTAAATTCTTGTAATAGAAGAAGCCATCGGGTCACCCTACCATTGGCAATTGATTTATTCATCAAAAATATGATGGAAGAATGGTTCGTATGCACAAAAAATTCATATCCTATGATGTAATGGTGAAACTTATTAATAGAGTAGACTACTGCTAGAAACACCTTCTCAGTAACAGTGTAATTTAGTTCGGCAGGCGTCATATTTTTGCTAATAAAATAGATGGCATAATATGCTTGGCCTTCTTTTTGACTAAGAACTCCTCCTATTTCTATGTTAGAAGCATCAGTGGATATATGGAAAGGAATGGAACAATCAGGACCCCTGAGTATTGGCAATACTGATAGTTTATCCTTTAAGACCTCAAAATCACTTTGACATGATTCAGTCCCTTGTAACTCTCTATCCTTCATAAGCAGTTTAAACAGCGATGCAACATTTTAGTGAAATTTTCAATAAAACGTCGGTAGTAACATGCATGTCCAAGAAATATTCTTAACTCCTTTTGAGTTTTTGGAAGGGGAGACTAACAATTACTTCTATTTTAGCAGGATCTACCTTGATCCCTTGTGAGGAAACATGATTCCCCAAAACTATGCCTTGTGTTAATAGAATTTTACATTTTTCATGACTAAGGGATAGGTTTATCTCCTAACATTGTATCAGGACCTTATCAATATTATTGAGAGCCTCTTGAAAGGTATTACCATAAGCTGTAAAATCATCCATATACACCTCTACACAGTCGTGTATAAGATGAGAAAAAATTCCTAAAACTGCACGTTGAAAAGTAGCAGGTGCATTACATAATCCAAATGGAAAAACTCTATAGGCATATGTCCCCCAAGGGCATGTAAAAGTATTCTTATCTTGATCCTCAGGTTCTATAAAAATATGATTGTATCCACTATACTCGTCGAGAAAAGAAAAATATTGTGTGCCAGACAAGGTAACTAGCACTTGCTCAATGAAGGGAAAAGGAAAGTAGTCCTTAAGCATGGCCTTATTCAATTCTCGGAAGTCAACACAAGTATGTCATTTCCTTGTAACTTTATTTGGGACTACCACTAGAGGAGATACCCATTTACTATCTGAAATTGGGTAGATGAAACCAACATTGAGGAGTTTTTGTAACTCTTCTTTAACTATGTCCTTCAAAGTAGGGTTCATCCTCCTCTGAGGCTACCTTATAGGGGATATACTAGCATCCATGTAAATATGGTGAATACAAGTGTCAGGGTGTATACCGTTCATATCAGTGTACTCCCATGCAAATGCTCTGGGTTGAATTTTAAGGACCTTAAGTAACTGTTTTTGTTGACTCTTGGTTAACCCTGTATTTATGTGTAGAACTTTTCCAAGGCTAACTTTGCAAGGCATGGTATAAGACCCTATATGCTCTTTAATTGCAAAGACACATGGTGTATCCATGAATGTTGAGAGAGAAATATTTTCTCGAAACTCATCTCCAAAAATTTGATCATATTGAGCAAAATACTGAGGAAAATCTATACAAGTTGTTGAAGAAACAAATTGGTTTAACACATTCTCAGTAGTCTGCTCCTAAAGTGCCCAGGAGTAGTCACTAGGAAAGAAAGGATATTCAATATTTTCATCCCCAAAGGGGTAGTCTAACCACCACAAGGTTTCAGTTACAGGTTGTGATGGAGGGTATAAAGCAAGATTTTGGGTAGACAACCCATTAGAAATGGTCATTTCCCCATCCCCACACGCTATGAAGGCGTTGGCGGTAGCCAACCATGGTCTTCCCAATATAATAGGATATCCTTTAGAAGGATCCTTTGATTCTACTACCATGAAATCAACAGGATATTCATGTGAGGCTACTAATACAACAATGTCAACCATAACCCCATTGGGTTTCACTGTAGTACGGTTTGCTAGTTCCAGAATTGAGGGGGTCGGTCGGAGAAATTGCCCCAACTGTAAAACTTCAAAGACTGTGGTGGTCACCATATTAATAGTCGATCCTAAATTAATAAGTGTATTTTCTATGGTAGGATTATTTACGATAACAATTACTACTAGGCTCCCTGGATTTGTATACTTTGCAATTCTAGACTGGTCAGTCATGCAGTAGACATTTCTCCTATAACATGAATAGTGGGGGGGTCTTTTTGTTTCTTCCCTAGTTTCTTAATGCAAATTTCCTTTATTACTTTACTGTAAATTGGTATATCCTTAATATCTTGTAATAGACAGATCTTGACAAAGACATTTTTTAATTCATTTAAAATATCGTACTCAGGATGGATTACAGGTTTTTCTATTGCTAATCGTTTTGGAAATGTAGGGATTCTTTGTTCTTGAGTTGGTTCTTACTAAGGATGGGTATGCACTGGAAGCTTCAGCACATCCTACAAAATAGCATCATTCATGACTTCATTGGTATCTTTTTCCTCTTCATTCTCTTCACGAATGATGACTGGTGACTTGGGTTTGTCATTCACAACTCTTCTATATTGTAATTGTATCTCATGTACGGGTACAGTCGAAATAACATAGTATGGAAGAGTTTGCAACTCAATGTTGTTAAGCGCTTGAGATGGCTTATTATTTGGGTTAGGTATCAGTTGTGCAGGTAACAATGTAGGTTATGGAGGGTTTGTATCTGGAAATGATGAGGTTTTTGTGTAATAACGGGAACTGGAGGCACAAACCCTGGTAAAAATTGTTGGGTATTGGTTGAATGTTGAGGATAAGGATGATTAGGTACAAAGACAGGTGGTGATTGGGGGTAGTACTATCCCCTCCACCCTTGTGGCCAATACTGATGCTGAGTAAAATGAGGAGGAGGAGGATACTGGGGTGGCCAATGCTGCCAACTTGAATTGTTCCATTATTGAGGTGGTTGGTAGGGTTTGTAATAAGGTGGGGGTTGGGGTCACAAATTCTGATATGGTGGTTGGTCCCAGGGTTTCCAAGGATTCCTCCTAGATGTTTCACCAATGTCCCCACTTTTATATATGGCTTGTAACCCAGGAAACAATGGGAAATTGTCTGTTGGATGCTCCTCTGTACAGATGTGACATACGGAGATATTGTTTAATGGGAATTCCCATTGAGGATGTTTAGTATTGCATCTTGAATAGAAAATGTTCATTGTTGCATGTTCTTCCTCTTTCCTTTTTCTATCTTGTAACGCATATAGTTGGAAACCCATTGCTCCTAAAATCTCAGTTTTGAAGTTTTCCAATAGGTTTCCTAACTCTATCCTTGTGACTCCTCCAGAACTAGGAGTGTTTCCTTTTATATTCCTATTGTAAGGCTCTCGAATATTTCTCCCAACTTTACCCCTACTTCTATAGTAATTTCTACACATCTCTCCAATCTATGCGAATGATTTCTGGGAGATATCGCTAGATGCCATGTTATTAAGGTTTTCTATTAGGTCTTCTGAGATCCCTTTAAGGAAGAGTGTTTGTACTGCATCTTCATGAAGGTCATTATATTTATATTTGTGTAATCTATAAATAAACCTCTGGAGATAGTCTTCCAAGCTCCCGTCTTCGATTTGTTGTATATTGAAAATATCATTTCAAGAGTCTCTGGGTTTGCAATACTCTTGATATTTTTGTAAGAATGTATTTTTTATATCTTCCCAAGTCCTGATACTATATTCTCCTAATCCCATGAACCATCTTAAAGTAGATTCTTTCAGTGTAGTAGGGAAAAGTTTTAATTTGTGAGAATATTGTAGATAGGTATAACTTCTACAGAGGATGTCAAACTCGAACAAAAATGTGTTTGGGTCTTCCTTACTCTTCCCATAGAAAGTAGGTAAGGAGGAAGGTGGGATGTTCTTCATATTTTCATCCTGTGTAGTGTCTAGAATAGGGAACCCAAAGGTAGCCTCAGTTTGATTCTCTCCTTCTCCTTCAACATTTCTAACCTAGCAGTGATCTTCATTTTCTCCCCATCTCTCCATGTAGGTTTGATTCTGAAAGAGTGTGTACCTAGGAGGCTCCTTCCATGATGATAATGGGGAATCCCAACGTTCTTTTTCAGGGGAGATCTTCCTCCAATCAGCTTTGTTTTTATTAGGTTCTACAAGGATGGTAGGTACTATTGTGGAGGTTTCAATCTGTGAAATAATTGTATTTGTTGAGTTGCCAAAGAGAGCTTGTACCTGAGCAAGATCAATGAAATTAATGAAGTTAGGATACCCTACTAGCAAGAAAGTTGTATTGTTAGGTTTCTCCACTAGTGGAGGGTTGAGGATTTCCAAAGGTTGACCCTCTTGAACTGCTTCAGAAATGGGGTCCTTAGGACCTCTCGCCAGGATTTCTTCACCTTCTATGGCTTCTCCTATAAAGTCTTTAGGTTTCCAAGTAGAACTACTTCCTACGTGTTTTATCTGATACCTTTCTTCTAAGTTAGTGGTTGTGGTATTTTGTCGCCCGTAAAGGTTAGTAGGAATTTTAACAATTTTTTGGGAACTAGTTCTAACATATCTACCCTTCAAATCTCTAGGTCTGTTCATGAAAAGATAAACTAAAAAGAAAACCTACAATACTACTATTACTACTTGATTTGGGGGTGCCTTTTAATAGATGCACAGGTTCTTACATCTCGTCTTATCGCTCCCCCACCACCAGCCTATTGCTAAACTTCATAAGGGGATTCTAATGATTCTACCTTACGGAACAACTCCCCGGAAATGACACCAAAAATGTTGGGTGTTTTATTGTCTTAATTAATTCACCAAATATTTAATTATCGACCGAGTTTTGTAATATTAGAGTTGACACAAACTATATGTGAAGGTAGAAGAGTTTCTAAGGTTTCGTGGAAATATTTTAACAAAGAAAATATCGAAAGATCTTTCAAAATGAAAAACGAGACAAAATCCAGAAATTCAACTACTAAGGTTATTAGACTGGGACAAGACTACTAGATTAGAGCAGTATCAATCTATACTACTCTACTCTATCAACCATGAACTGTGTATTTATAAATAGTACTATTCTAAGAAGGTAAACTACTATGTTATAGTGTACTCTATTAATTAATTATTCTGCCTCTTAATCTTTGAATTAGACAGGCTAAAAAAAATTCAAAACTCTTACTATATGAATACAAAAGATTATATTATTTGATACAATATTACAACTATTTAGTTTATCTAAGAAATCCCATAACTAAACTATACATGCGGTTTGACAAATATACAATGATTGAACCAACTTATCTAGTGCCATTCTCCTTGAGTATTCTGAGGATATGCATTCATTGTCATCAGAACTGGAGAAGGAGGTGTATTAAAATGGCTTACAAAAGAAATAAAGAAACTAATTGGGATTAGGTCTAATTTAACTTCTACAAATAAATGTAAACTAAGTAGTGTCCAATTACAAGTAATAGTAAACATTTTTTATTTATTCCATAAGCAAATGACTCTAAAAATATGTTATTAACAACCAATCTATTAATTAAGAAACGTGATTCTTTTAATGGACCACTTGGAATTCAGGGTATACTATTCTCACATGAAACAACTATAATTAGGAAACAAGTAGAAAACTTAATAAAAGCAAGTATACAACTTAATAAAGAAGCAAGTATAAGACTTAATAAAGATATTCTGTTTCCTAATTTTAAATCTATTTTCTAGAAATATTCAGTAACTATAAAATAAGGAAGACAAATCTTATGCTAGAGACTTTAAAAACTTAATATGCCTTTTAAACAATAGAATTAGTAACTTAAACCCTGAATTCAATTAAATAAGACGGAAGCAGCTCAACTAAGGTTACAATTGACAAATCCTACAACAGAAGCAAAATGAAAAAAATCGAAGACAGAGGATATAGAATCCAAAAACAACCTAAGATAAAAGTGACAAAGGATAAAATTAATTATAGGAATCGATAGATATTTTATATTATTTAAAGTAAGGTCCTAACTAGACATAGATAGCTACTGTTCAATTGCAGAAAGTAATATATTTTCAAAAATAAGAATACTACACTTGAAACAAGCATAAAACAAAATAGAAAATATTAAAGGTTGAAGGAAGGTCTGGATGACAGTTTGGAAAGACAGTCCGAATGACAATCTGAATGGGAAAAATAATGCAAATTACAAAACAAATAACCTAAATGATCTTAATATCAGCTGACTTATGCGTATCATATTTCAAGGTAAAGGAAAGAGTGACTAAGCTTATTTTAACAATTAAAACAACAAAAGAATAAGAGTTACTTACACTAATTAAAAGAGAGATTATTTCCTATTATTTAACAAGTCAAATGAAAAATAACTGAAACTAACGTACAACTAAACAGGAATTGACAGAATTGAATCTAGCAATGAGCTGAGCCTAAGATATTAGATTAATCAAATTCTATCTAATTGCAATTATAAAACTAAGAAACAATGCTGAAAAGAAAACTGAAAAACAACTATTGCGCAACCAACCACTTGCGATTATGGAAATGAAAACTATTTTAACAGCACAGTATAAATCATATAACTTATAGCAAACGCATATTACAGAAGACAAGGAAATAAATAGTATCAATTTACAATAGAACTAAACTACATACATAGACTGGAAATATAAACTACTTAGCTACAAGAAAGGAAATAACGAAAACACACAAAAATGGGAGACCACTGGTTCTTGAGGATCCCTCTCAGCAATCAAGGTTGCGCTTCAATTAATCAACCACTCATGACAGTAGAGACATGTATGCACAGCTGGAAATAGAAATTTATATTGAATTTGAAACCAAGTTTACAGAGCTTCTTTTATAAAGACTGATCAACCAACAAACTAGCTAGCTTGAATCTCTCTTGGAGATGTCTTTATATAGGTTTTACATAGGTGAGAAGGTTGACCCTTTCAGTGGTCGACCACTCCAAAAATAGTCAACCTTAACTGCTAATTAAACAACTATGTGACATTTGGCAACAACGCACAGCCACCTTCTTGATCGTTCATGTGTCGGTTCTCCTCATGCGGGTTATGGCCGTATTGGTCTTTATCGACATGGGAATGAATCGTGGTGTCACATGGAGAGGGCATGATGGTGGGCCTTCTAGAGCAAGGGCCATCATAGCAGCAAAATGCGTGGAGAAAGCAACTAAAAACCATTATGTTCTCTAAACATTTGGGATTATGCCAACTAATAGCGCACAAATCGATTAGAGGGATGGATGGTGAGCTAGATGTGATCTGCGCATGTTTAGCATGAGTGCATGTCCACATGGAGGCTTGTTTGAATACTATAATCTGCAAAACAAATCCATGTATTAGGCATGTTTCCAAATATCACATAATTGCTTAATAAAACCACAAAATAACGGAAATAAACCAAGGCTTGCATAAATTCGAAATGCATTCATACCTGGGGTTGAATGATAAGCTGAATGACAAGAAATATGACAAAAATATGACAAAATAGATGCCAAAAGAGTAAATTAACAGCTGAGAATAGTGACAAAACCGAGATCAACAAACTGCATTTGATTCTGTACCTTCCTTTATACATGGGGGAATTGGCCCTTCTACCACCATTTTATCATGATTAACACCATTCCAATGACTACTCATATTATTCAAAGTCATCCATACCAACCCTCATTTGCACATGGCAACTACATTCCTGTCAGTCTGAGCACCATTGCTAGCCCTCCTCAATCTAGTCCAATCCTAGTCTACCATTTATGGCTAGTCTCAACCTACCTGATTTGGCACTGTTGACAAATGAACCCATCCATCATGACTCATTGTGGCCTCGCATTCCTATTAAAATACCTTTTAACATCCCTAAGTTTGAAGGAAATACGAGAGAAGACCCCCAAAATCACATTATGTCATTCCACTTATGGTGTTCCTCTAACAACATAGTGGATGATTCTATCCGATTGCAGCTATTATAGTGCACACTAACTAATATTGCACCCAAATGGTATATTGAGCTTCCCCATGCTACTTATCTAGACTTTTCCTCATTAGCCTTGATGTTTCTCCAGTACTTCCAGTTACCCGTCTATTATGATTAGGGTGTGGAAATCCTATTATCATGTAGAAAAAACACTGCTACCCATATCATAGATCATATCCATGAGTGGCTTCACCATTGTAGCTTGTGTAAAATCCAGTTAGATGACAGGATTTCCTCAATTGGTTTCTTACAACCTTCCTCCCCCCCATTGTCAAGGATGTTTCATCTAAGAACCCATAAACTGAGGAGGAAGCTATCCTCAAAGAACAACAGTTTGATCTTATATATGCCCAATCAGGTTATCTGTATACCATTATACCTGATGCTCCTCGTGGTAGATCCTTACGGCAAGATACGTCGGGGGAATCCCATGCTGCTGATGGATTCATTGGCTCTATTACCTAGCATCCCCATTTTACAGGAGCTCTCCTTCAATCCCACCTCATTCCACTACCACCCCTAGTGTTTCCCAACCAAGCTATGCCCATGATTTTCCATCCATAGTGGATTAGTCCAGAGCCACACCTTCATATGCGTCTCCCACACCTGTTCCTCATGGTCACGAACCAAATTTCTTGGCACCTACGTGTAATGGCCAGATAGAAGGATTTGCATTCCCCCAAGCTGATCCTTCCTACTTCCCACCACTTATGCAACCTACACTTGCTCCGACCATGACTCCTCGTGCTACTCAAGTATAGGTCTATGCTCAGCAGAACCTCCCTAATCAACCCGCCCCCAATAACAAACAAGGGAAGGGTAGATGAGAGAGAGGTATGAACCATGGAAACAACTAACCTCAAGTAGGTGGCCAACAACCCAACCCTCTAAATAACAACGAATCTAATACCCCTACATACAACCACCAGCGTCCACCTCAACTTGGGAAAAAAGATCACGTGTAGACTAACCATCCATGCACTATTTGTGACACTTACTTCCATTATACACATCAGTGCCCCCATATGAATTGATTCTAACATTTACTACAAACCGATAATCAATGTGACCCAAATGCGATTGATCTGGCACAACCAAACCCAACACCACAAGGTACTCCACCTATGGTGCTAAAGAAACCATTACCAAACCAAGGAATGGTTGCAACCCAACCCTTGGTACCACAAAATACTGCAACATCCTCTATGGGTCAACCCATTGATCCTGGTGTCCATCACCTTATGAAATTATCATCTGATTTCAACTTATAGACTCAAAGAAACCAATATGGATCCAGCACAGAAATGGTTAACCGCTACACAACATCACCTATACCATTTTCGATGTGTCTCTACATTTTATGAGACCCCCCACAGACAGGACTTCCAACATCCCTCGGTTCCATTTGCGTCACATTGTGAACAATCACACTATCACAACCACTCCTAATTAGAGTATTATCGACGATTTGGCCTAGTCTCCCTCGACCATGTCTTCTTTGGAAGTCCTCAAAACTTGTCCTTTGCAACACAAATCTTTTCTCTCTACAACGCAAATATTTTTTCAACTTGGATCAAGGGGAACCTTGGTTTCCATCATCCGTAGCCTTTCAGGTTTCGGCTACCATCCAAAATTTGGTCATTCATCAATGCATCATCGATAAGGGAGCATCCACTTGCATCATGTCAACCTTTGTTTGGAAGAAACTTGGATCCCCAACCCTTCAACCTTCAACTGATGCCCTTTGTTCTTATGATGGTCATGTTTCTCAACCACAAGGTTTTCTCATGAATGTTACCACTAAGTTGACCAGAAAAACCATGTGGATTGACATTGAAGTTGTCAATGTCCAACTCGATTACAACCTCCTCCTTGGACGTAGTTATATGTATGTAATGTGAGCCGTTGCTTCTACTATCTTTATACTCTTGATTTCCCCCCATCATGGGAATATCGTGACCATCGACCAACTAACGTATTACGATGCTAAAGGACTAGCCACTTCGGAACATGTCCTCTCTACGATCGACACCACCATTGACAATCTATCCTTCCCTTCCCTATTTGTCATGGGCCTAGGCCTCTTTACCAATGCTCCTTTGACAAACACCTTTTTGTACCACCTCCCACCTCCTCCTTCGAAAACTCACATATTGGATCTATACACCATCACATCCGGTAACATTTAGACCTCCTCCCAAGCTTAGCTGCAACCCCAACTGCAGAACCTGGGGAATAATTTGGGTTCATTCCTTGAACACATGATACCCTTCTTCTTTCCACCTTCTGGCATCATAAGTAAGCCAGTCGTGGCTACTTTCAACCTTTTATGATTCACTTTGGGTATTCTCATGTGTTTCCTTGATCCACCCACCCTCTTCTCGACACCACAAATCATGTTGATGCCAGACCAACCTATTGAGATGGTGTCACACAAACCTCCTGGTAGACAAATGAATAATCCTGCATTTACTCCTTCTTCCCCCTCCTCCTAGGAAGACTAAACAAAGGCACCCAAATCCCTAATAGAACCACATCCTCCTCCTACTTGTGCTTTATGCGATGTCTAGGCCATGCGACACAAAATTGTCGTTATTTTCCAATCATTCACACCCATATGCACATAGTAGTCGAGACCGACGACGCTCTAGTTTTCGATGTACCAACCATTACCTAGTTTTGTAGTTTGTGGCCTATATGGTCATTATTCCCACCATTGCCTAAACTTTCCTGAGTATTGGTCTTTCCTCAGTGACCTTCGCAAGCACTCCTGTGAGTCCAAATCATTGTCCTTAAGGAGATCCACTCTCCAACCTCTTCCTTGGACACCAATAACACCATTTATACTATCTCTACTTCCAGTATCCCATTCCCCTCCTCATACATGGAAGATCCTTCCGACCTATCCAAGTGCCACTTTCACGATGATAAAGAGATCCATAAAAATCTCACCAGTTTTACCCTATTTTACTTAGTTCATGGTGTGGAGTCAGTTCTTCCCATTGAATACAATATTCCATCACTCTTCCTTTACATTGAGCTTCTACATGATACTTCACCATTGGAAAAATGCCTACTTATGCTTAAACAAACCGATGAGTACCGTCATGCTGCTCTGCAAATGATTGAAGTGGCCAAGACCCGGTTGAATTCCCATTATGACTCCCATGTCCACCCATGCACATTTAGAGAGGGGGACCTTGTTCTCAGCTATGACCAACCCCATGATAAGACTATAAAATGGTAGCTCGAATCTATGTGGTATGGCCCTTATTCCATCCATCAATTTCTCAGCAAGGGGGCATATCTCATCACTAACTCTAACGATCGCCTCTTAAAGGATCCTCGCAATGGGATCTACCGAATGATATTATATGCCTAAAATTTGACCACCCTGCATACCTTTGTATCATAGATTTTATTTCTTGTTTTCCATTATTTTTACCAAGAGTGACGAGTCTCACATTTTTTTTCCTTGTTTGCTTTAGATGGATCCTACCTTGCCCTTCTATGTTGGTTTCGCTGACGGCACAAGTAGATGGTCTCCTAATCTCACCTCAGCTATGTGGGTCATTTATTCCCCGTCACATGAGCTGATCCATATCAACGGTATGTGTTTTGGTATTACTACCAACAACCAGTCTTAGTATGACGATGTCATTGGTCTCATGACCATCGCCCTTCACTTGGGTATTCATCACCTTGATGTCTTCCTAGACTCCCACCTTCTTGTCTCCCAATTGAATAACTACTATCGGGTACATGATCCTTTCCTCTTTAGAAAGTTCCTGCACACTAGACACTTGGTTAGACATTTTGAATCCATTTTATTCATGCATGTTCCCATAAGTATCAATAGTGTAGCAACCCAAATGGCTAATGACATTCTAGAGTGGCACATCAATCACCGCATATAGGAAATAAAACTGCATCATGGATCATCATATAGTCATGCATACATATGTCATATAGATCATATAGGCATAGTCATCATCATAACAAGAGACTCATAAAAAACAATAAAAATACAAAAATATTCATCCACGTGCATTCATATCATATCATCATGTTCAGTACAAAAAGAGAATCTCCATAGGATTTCTTGTCTGATCATACATATCATACAAAAAATCCCCATGCTAAAATGCATTGGGGGAATCATCACAAGCTGCTAGTATAATTCATTCTCCTCTGAATCTGTGTCCTCCTTAGTTTCTCCTCCACATCCGATCTCTCCTTCTCCATCAGCATGTCACCCTGTGTCTCCACTCCAACATACTCAACAACAACCGTGATCCTCTTCATCAAAGAGTTCCACTCTAGAGGAGCTCTGTAGCACACGGTGATCATATCATTGTCTAGGTACTGCCACCCATCGTCACTGATCCCTTCCAATAGCCTCTCCATGTCCAACATAGCACTACGCCGCCTCCTCTTCTCGTGAGTGGGTGGATCTCACCCCTCCACCCTTCCCCTGTTCCACGGGTACCTCGCTAGAGGGTGCGGTCCCATGTCTTCACATGCACATAGTATGTCATCAGTATTTATCACATGTATTATCTAGAAACCACTACGCTAGTAAACTATATATGATTGAAACCATAAACATTCATGTATATGTCACGTTGGTCCCCATACCTATCCTAGAGGCCGACACATCTCCGCATCTCCCCGGTAGTCCATCCTCACTTATGGATAGTCCTCTATGAGGATTGGAAGTTGCCACCACTGTGCAAAATATCCCAGGTGAAGAAATGCCCTGCCAATCCACCTCCCTCCATGATCATCATTTTACACCATCACCTCATTCGAGGCTCATGTGGTCCCTCATCACACACCACCAGATGTGGTCTCAATGTTGGTCCCCTCGATTTGAGTTCCACCAGGTAAGTCGAACCCCTTTTGTATTTACATGTTCATGAGCCATCCACTCTATCCATTCTGCAAACTTGGCCTTATTTTACTACCATTCAAAGTCCCACAAGGAGTCCCCACCAGTGTTCCACTGTTATTTTTATCCATATTAGCCATGTTCACAACATCACCCCTTTTGGCACATTTAACACTTCCTCCTTTCTTTATTGACCATTATGAAGTTTCTGTTATGATATTTTCTTACTCCTAAAAGAATAAATATATTGTCAAGCATGCTTGCTTCCTTTCACACCCGTTAAAGTATTTGAAAGGGTGTCTATGTGGCTTCATTTATCCCCTTTTTCGAACTACGTAGACTAATTAAATAAAAGGACCACCCTAGCACCTTCCCACGAGGAACGGTTCCCCTTGTATCCTTTTATGATTTTTTAGACATTGGGACCTTAACTTACAAAAACTAACATTTATGGGTTGTATTTAAGCTCTTTTCAATCCCTCTCATAAAGAAAATATTGTGGAGAAAACTTAGTTTTGTTCATGCTCGCAAAAGTATTTGAATGACCGTCCACTCAGTATAGGTTTAACATTTTTTGGTCTAGTTGGACTACTTACAGAAAATGAGTCTATTTTCCCCTTTCAGATGGGAGAGCTCTCCTTTGCAAACTTTTATCCATTTTTTATACTTAGGATATTGTTGTACAAAAAAGATACCCACTAGGGTCTTCTTCCTATTTTCAGAATCTCTAAACATTAAAACACCATCGAGCATTTACTGTCTTGGGCTCAAAAAAATCCATGAGACCATATCATACTAAGCAAACTTCTATCCCTTATTTGAGCTCCTTAAAATATGAACAAGGCCCAAACAGTGTCTTTCGGTTCCCACATATATTGCATATAGTCTCCCGTTATGGAAGCTAATTCCCCCCCATTCTTTCTCCTTTTTTCAGAGTACTATGTGATGAGTCTCCCTTGGATCCCTTGGATATCACTTATCCAGTTACTTCCCCAAGTATCTCCCATTGTTTTCATCACCCTGATTCCACATCTATGATCCCCTCCCCATGAGTCAGTATCATCTACTGCTAGGTCATCCCTTCCATCATACTTTGAACAAAGGAAGTTTGAGTACCATGTACTCCCATGCCCTTGTTCCCCATTCAGTGTCTAAATCCCATTTTTATGCCTTATCTCTGGTTGTCTCCCTCATGCTTCTATCAAGTAAACCTCATTGTCTCAGTAGTTGCAGGTCTCCCTCTATTGACATCAACACATCTATTTCAGATGATAGACCCAAAGATCCATGTATCTTGGTTTCATCCACCTCATTGATGAGTTCCTTGGACCACTTGAAAGGATTCCTTAGTGCCTTTTCAGTTGGTTTTGTCTCACATGCTTGAATCTGGCTACATCATCAAACCATTGAGATTCGTACAGGGTATTGGTTCCTTCATTATTGGGTCAAAGACCTGGGTTGTCTCCTGACTCTTAGTGAGTCTATTTTGGGACCGATACACTTTCATGTCCCTTGTGATTTCCAAGTCACGTTGGCGATAGTGTTTTGGATCCCCTAAGTATCATGCTTCCATGTCTCTACAGTATTTGATGATGTTTATTGTATTTCAGATATTATGACTCTCAATAATTGAGTCCATACAGTTGTGTACACCTTTAGATTCAGTAGAGCGTTGGTTGTTGTGGTATTGAATTCCATGAGAACTCCATCGTTCCTATGTACCAGTTATTTAGATCAATATATGTATTCATCCTCCCATTGAGGCCACCATTATGCACGCTCGATTGTATGTATTGATTGGCTCCCATTATTTGAGCCTTAATACCCATTTGTATATTGAGACATTGATAAGAGAATGGGTATGCCCGTCTCATCCATATATATCTCTGATATTATATGTACCTCATCCATTTTTTAGATGTAATACAAACCAAAACTTTACTTTTCCACAATTCCCTATGGTTTATCCACCGTTGTCACAATTTCTCCCTTGATCCTATGATGTTTGTTGGCCATACAATGAGCTCCTTCCCTCACACATCATGGAGCAATCTGTTAACACCAAAAATTGTCCACATATATATCTATGGTCCAAACCATAATTATACATCATAATCCCATCATTATTCCCTCCATTTTAAAATTTCACTATTAAATTCCACCAAAAATGATCCAAAACATTATTATTCCTTCCCCCATAAATACAGGGAAGTTGAGCATTTATTGCAACATTACCCCACTCTCTCCAAAAAGGACCAAAAATCCTACAATGAGAATGGGTCGAAAACCATGGACAAATACCATGCACAATAAAATACCATGGGTCATTACCATGAGTAAGAAAGCCTTGGATCACCCTATAAATACATTGTGAAGGTCTCCCCACAAACATTCCTTATTTCCTTAATTTTCCAACTTTTCATCATATTCCCGCCTATTGTTCATCACATCCTTTAGCCACACTATCCCATGCTGCACGCTGAATTCTCTCTATGCAACCCTTAATCCCTTTTTCAGTGACAACCCCTTTACTAGAGACACATGGAGACCAGGATCGTGGGGAGCCTACGGACCATTTCCTCAAACGGATGCAATGGCCCATTTTAAAGGTATTTTTTATTTTATTGCATTAGTTAGATTAAATATTATTGTTATTTCTTATTACTGCAAGTTGAGGTTGAGAAATCCCTCGCACCATTAACTCTACCCTTTTATCTGATTGATCTAGGGTAGGTTCTTTTACATGTAGTAGGGGATAAATCCCCACTACAAGTATCTTGGAATGAAATAAGTATAGTTCTGATCTTTGTTGGACGCATCATAGGATTATTGTTGTTGTAAAGTTGAGTACACTTAAGTAGGGTACCAAAGTTCATATGGTACCTCTTCAAGGGTTGTTAGGCTTGTGTTGTGAACTATGATCTCCAACCAGTGAGCTGGAACTGTGAAATGTGAACCGATATCTCCTACTAGTGAGTTGAAACCAAACTAGATCCAAACTAGATCTATCTAGCATTACTAATGTTTTTTAATTAATCTTCCTTAGTTAAACTTGATGGAATTTTGTTACAGTTTATGTTATGTACATTGCAATTGATAACTCATCTCAAGGACCAAATTTAATATAGTGAATGGTGGAGTGTTAAAGTTGAAAGAGATGAAAATTATGTTTGAATTTATTACAACAATACTTTTTTGGATGTAGCTTTTGTTATTTACTTCTTCTTATACGGTGATGATAAAATATATGTGACGATATAGCTTCAGAGAGAGAAAACATTAGCCATTGGTATTGTAGGTTCTATGGGTAAAAGGGTTTGTTTCTCTACCTTTACGGTACACCTTGGTCTTCTGGGTATGGGGGTTGCATTATATTCTTGTTCTGACTCCTTTGGTTGACTTATGCCTTCACCTTCTACTTGGTCCTAGCGCCCTTATTGTGTGTGGTACCTTGGCCACATTTGTTATGATGACTTAACCTTATTAATTTTATTGTTTTTATTGTTATATTACCACATGACCTATGGCACCCTACTCTAAGTGTACTCAAATTTATTTTATGTTTTTTATTGTACCTCTTCTAGGGATGCTAGACTTGTGTTGTGAAATGTGAACTGTGGTCTCCAACCCATGAGATCCAACCAAGGAATGTGAACCTAAACCATTAACACTCTAATACCTCTCTCTCTCTCTCAAGGTATATTGTCTTCTGACAGCTTGTCCTTACAGTGATAAGAGCTGATGTCTGAGTATAAGGCATATCCAAACAAGATCTATCTAGCATTACTATTGTTCTTTAATTAATGTTCATTAGTTAAACTTGACGGAATTTTGTTACAGTTTATGTTATGTACATTGCGATTGATAACTCATCTCAAGGACCAACTTTAACGCAGTGACCAGTGGAGTGTTAAAGTTGAAAGAGATGAAAATTATGTTTGAATTTACTACAGCAGTACTTTTCTGGATGTAGCTTTTTTATTTACTTCTTCTTATATAGTGATGATAAAAATATATGTGACAATATACCTGAGAGAGAGAGAAAAGATTAAAGTCATTGGTCTTGTAGGTCCTATGGGTAAAAGGGGTTGTTTATCCACCTTTACGGTACACCTTGGTCTTGTGGGTATGGGAGTTGCATTATTGTCTTCTTCTGACCCCTTTGGTTTACTTATGGTCTTTCACCTTCTACTTGGTCCTAGTGCCCTTATTGTGTGTGGTACCTTGCCACCTTTTTTATGATGACTTAACCTCATTACTTTTATTGTTTTATTTTTATGTGACCATATGACCTATGGTACCCTACTCTAAGTGTACTCAACTTTATTTTATGTTTTATTATGGTAGCTTATCCAAGGCTGGTAGACTTGTGTTGTGAAATGGGAACCATGATATCCAACATGTGACCTCCAACCATGAAATGTGAACCTAAACCATGAACACTATAAGATATATCTCTCTCTCAAGGTATTTCTTTTGACAACTTTTCCTTACAGTGACAAGAGCTTACTCAAAATGTATGAGTATAAGGCAGATCCAAAGCAGATATGTCTAGCATTACTATTGTTCTTTAATTAATGTTCATTAGTTAAACTTGATGGAATTTTGTAATAGTTTATGTTCTGTAGATTGCAATTGATAACTCATCTCAAGGACCAACTTTAACGTAGTGACCAATGGATTGCTAAAGTTGAAAGAGATGAAAATTATGTTTGAATTTATTATAGCACCCTTATTGTGTGTGGTACCTTGACCACCTTTGGTATGATGACTTAACCTTATTACTTTTATTGTTTTATTGTTGAACACATGAGCCTCGGTACTATACTCTAAGTGTACTCAATGCATAGGGTTATTGTTGCTATAAAGTTGAGTGAATTGGAATTGATTACTCATCTCAAAGACCAACTTTAATGTAGTGACCAGTGGAGTGTTAAAATTGAAAGAGATGAAAATTATGCTTGAATTTATTACAGAAATACTTTCTTGGATCTAGCTTTATATTAGAGTCATAAATTCTTCTTTAGGTACTGGGTTCCACATTTGTCATCTAACCATTCATGGAAAACAATAACCATAAACCTCACTATTGATTCAAGGCACACTTCATGAGAAATACATGGGTGAGATGTAATATTGAATGATATTTCCCATGGTTCAAGAAGAACCAAACATGTATTTGTAAGATATGTCTTCCTCGAGCGAAGGGAGTTTAGGAAGACAAGAGGAAAGTGAGACATCCAGAAGGTCTACAGCAAGTATATCAACTAGATGTCAAAAGATCAAAATAAAATTCCCAAGACGCGTTTATTTTTTTCTCGCTGAAGGGGAATCATGTTCTTATGAATATGAGACCATAGGAGACATCGAGGTGCCCTTGAGGTACAAACATATAATGAAACAATGGGTACCCAAGGATATTCTTCCACTAAACACATATTTTTGTGTGAATGAGAGGATATATCATATTGCACCATCATTATTACATGGTTTGGGGTTGTTTCGCATGGATGGCATAATGGTTGGTTACAACAGATCTATTGAATTAATGGAGTATGTTGGACCCTCTTACAAGAAAATAATTTCATCCTTGTTTTTAATTTAGGTTTCAACCAATAATGTTTAATTGTTTTATATTCTATGGCCAACTTGATGTTTAGAAGAATAATGTTTTGTCTCACCCAATTCTTGAGTTCTATATCTTTATTCGACATACTTGGCACAAACTTTATTAATAATATAACTATAATAATTTATATATAAGAGTTTAAACAAGGCCATGTAGTTTAGAATCCAAACACTAAAACTTCTAGCAAATTCTACCGTTGAATTTGTTAATCACCAAGAAAGATATCCACATTGTCTTTATACCTTCAAGATACGCCCAACATTGTCACAGTATTTATTGGTAGATCAAAAGACACTTCTATATTTATGAGTTTTCATACTTCAAATCCTTAAGATAATGACCAACAGTTTATCACTATTTATACCATACATTGCCATATATTTTTCACATTTCATAATTATATTTCTCAAAGGATTTTAGTCTCGAATATTAACACCTCAAATTATTATATATACTGAATAAGATTACATCCAAGTAGTGTTTATCGTACTTATGGTTAATATAAGTTTAAATGATTGTTTACCTCATTAAATATTCATGACAAAGATTAAATCAATGGGTGCAGGTCTCTCGGTCCAGAGCAAGAATATTTGTGTGAGTGATGAATTACAATGTATGTCAAGATACGATCTTGTAGTGTACAATATTTTTGGTTGTGTGATATTGTATGCATTTTTTACCATAATGCTAGGCAAATGAATGTTGTTCCCCATGAGAACATGTCGCCACATACATATCTCCACATATCATAGATGGTAAGGACGATGTTATACACCAAAGGTATCAAATAAGTTTGAACACTAAATAATAAGGTTTTTGGTAAATGAGTGGTGATTTCTAGAATGTACATTGGGTTGAGGTATAATTCTTCATACCTTTTCAGCAAATGGTCACATGTATCATTACTCATGAATATTATTATTATTTATTTACAAGTATTGCCTTCATACTCTATCTAAGTGTGTTTCATGTCATCCCTTCTTGAAATGTGGTCTTTGAAAAATAGATGGAATTAACTTTCCTCTTACTTTTAGGATAACGGCATTTTTTTTTACATTACTCAAAACAAGAAACTAACCAAAATAAACAAAAAAATTGTAAATTCTTGTGGGAAGTGAATTGGTAATTTTTCATAGGAATTTTTTTTGGCATTGGAAATTAAAGGTATGACATGGTGTCTACCAAATGCACCATTTGTACTGTAATTTACCAAAATCTTCCTAGAAGTCAAGATAGAAATTATGAGTTCAAATATATGATAGTGGGTTCAAAATGCAGGTTCATAACATGAAGTTATTCTCAGTCCTTTATCCTAGGGGAAAATAATTTGGATAAAGTAAGCAATAAAATTTATATGATAGTAACTAATTGCAAAATAATCCCAGCAAGAAACATTATCCAAGGCAATTACTTATCTTTGAAAAATACTTGGAACCCGTGTGTACAAGGAACTTAAAACAAATAATTCTCTATCATCTTACAAGATGTTGTGGGGAACCAATGAACTACTTTGGCTACTCCTGGACGGTAATATAATTTCAAAGAATGATGTGAAATACTCCTTTGATTCTTTTGGATGACAATATCACTTAGATACTCATGCCAAATAGTTGTTCTCCCTTCGGAGAAAATGCAAAGCATTACAATAACTCAAGTCTTTCACTTTTGAAGAAATTATGCATCCCATTGCTCTACTACCACTCTTGATTGTTTTGTTGTTTTATCCTCATATGAAAATAGTGTTACACTTACTTACAAACTATAATTAGTTAATTAAGATTTGCAAGTAAAAAAATTTCAATATTATCATGAGCTTAGTTTGGTTTCCTGTTGGTGTTACCAACATATAGCATATAGTTTGGGTTCCTGGTGGTGTTACCAGCATTGAACCATACGACATATAGTTTGGTTTCATGCTGGTGTTACCAGCATTGAATAAATGCAGAAAGTTTAGGATCTACAAATCTCTCCTACCTCTAGAATGATACCATAAGTTGGGATGGGACCCCTACCAATCAACTAATATTTTTATAAACTAATAAGAATCGTCGCATTTCCAATGGAATTACTTCTATATTTGACGAGGATTCCATACAACCCATGGTAAGTTCGTCATATTTTTGTTTTTTTTAATGTCGTTACATAGCCAAAAATATGACGACAATTTGTCGGTTAACCAATTCCGTGGGTGGAGTATGGTATCAATTAAACAAAAGTTAATCCATTGCATTTTTTACAACATAAATTCTATATTTGAGGAGGCTTTCATACAACTAACTGTAACTTCTCAATATTTTTATGTAATTTTGTTGTTAAGTCATCGGATTTCCAACTATTTTTTGTCAATTAACCGACCACAAGGGTGGAATATGAAGTTGATTAACTGACAATTTTTCCATCTCATTTTCGACAACAGTCCTGGAAATGTACGTATGTTAATCGATGACATATTTGTCATAGAATCAATGACTTATCATTTGATTGACTATTCGACCATGTTATTAATTGTTGTCATATTTACGATGTGATTTTGAGATTTTCATATATCCGACGCAATTCTACCAATGTTTAAAAATATTCCACCTTGTCGGATGTTTGATGGATTCCTATCAAAACTCAGAAAAATATGTCGTCATATTTTGGCTTCAAATTTTCTTGTGACATATATGTACTCCCTTAATGCAATAGAATATTCTATCACAGAGCGAGGCTCTTAAGCTCACCATGAAGTTGGAAGCTTCATCGGTCAAAGAAACTGGTGTAGGAATGATGTAGATACAGTCGTAGCTTACCAACCTTACGTTGCAACTTCAGGATATCAAGAAGGGGAAGGAAATACAAGAAGAACTCTGGTGTACTCGATTTAGAACTGAAGGCCACCATAAATATTCCTGCCCCACGTATATGAATTATGTTGCATCATGCATAGCGAATCCGATTAATTCTTAAGGAATGTCTTGGTGTATAATTTGTAAGACTAGAGGACATCTATTAGAGGAATTTTTATGTTTATAAAAGATATTAAGTGCATCGGTAAGTCTATATTGTAAATTATGCTGATCAGTAGGACACAATAAGAAATATTGCATAGTATATCACCTCTGGTAGGAGAAATAAGCGATACATACCTAATGAAAAAAGATGAACAGATGCAGGGTGAGGGAGCTCAAGCTCAATATCCATAGACTCAATACGCTTAGGATCAATACCCACAGGAACAATTCTCTCAACCCAAGGGGGGTGGAATTTTCAAAGGCCGAGGATGAACATTTGGTTGCGAAAGAGGCCATGTAATATGTTATAATTGTGGACAACGTTTACACTTTTCCAGAGTTTGCACAAATCGTACGTTGAACTGTTCGTACTGTAAATAATTGTATCATACTATCGAAGAATGCCCTGAGTTAATTACTAAATGGCAAGACAGAAATGTGGGAAAGCAGAACCCACCACAGAACCCTAATCCAAACATCCCAAAGATTTTTTGCTGAACCACGAGAATTGCATATTGCTTTGGTAACAAGTGGAGTTGTTGCGACTGGAGCAGATCAAGAAGCACCATATGGACAACTGACAGTGTGAATGGAAGCACAAAAGAAAGCACCATTTGATTTCCAAAAATAAAAGGATATATTCTTGCACACTTGACATGATTTTTTCGATGGAAATCAAGCGTCAACTTCCGTTTTTGTACCAAATAAACGACTGATATTGGATATGCCTCAACAATTCTACCAGCTATTTCAGAAGAAACATATAGAAAAGGTTATTAAATTGAATGAATTATTTAAAAGTTTTTTATCACTAATACAATATAAAGATGTTATAGGAGAATTGACAACTTTAATAGAAGAACCTCAAGTAGATGTGCGACCAGAAAGGAGGGTTCACCACATTGGGAAAATAATGAAAAATGGTCATGAACTTGTAATGACCACCCATATAGGATATTATGATATGGAATATATTATTTTGGACTTAGGATCCGATGTTACCACTCTTACTAAGTAGACAAGGGAAAGTATGGGAAAGTTGAGACTAGTGTGGTCTCATGTCCAGCTAAGATTAGCCAATCAGTTGAAGATTTTACCTATTGGTTGACTAAATCAGGTTCCTATCGTGATAGAAGGACTTTGCACTTATGCATACTTTGAGGTGATCGACATTGTTGATGATAAGAACCCGTATCTCGTGCTTCCAAGGATCTACTGGGCCATTGATAATCAAACTATTATCAATTTCAAGAAGAGGATATTAACATTTGCATATGCAAAGTTAAGGGTGGTCGCGTCACTTGATCCTCTAGAAGGCCAGAGGTATGTCAAGAAGGTAAATAATGAATGAGAATATGGATACTTGGACCATATATACAATATTACCTCTACAATGGATTATTACGTGAATCCAATGGTTGACGAAAAACTCAGTTAGTGAAGCATTAGTTCTTGCACATTGGATTCAGGAGAAGCTTTAGAGAATTGGCCAAACCAACTCCATGAAGTATCAATGAAAAAATGCGCAAGAATTACAAAATTTGTATGATGGGAAAGTATCAAGGTATGTGATCTCCCTACCTATGAGGATTTTCCTAACCTATAATATTTTCTAACAGAATTTGAAGATAAAGGAATATAACCTCAATGCTTGTTGGCTCGAGATTTCGCATTGAAGGATACACTTTCCAGATGGTGGGTCACGCATAAACAGTCTATCTCAAAATGGCCTCAATAATGGATATTGATGGAAGTCCAATATGAAGAGAATGGGATATACACTAGTTAGAAATACATAGGAATAACTAGTCTTGTCAAACACAGTGAGAATTTTCACGCGACATGGGAGGCATGTCCGTGACAGGAATGGGTCCATCAATTTTTACATACAATAGATATGATACCAAGAAACTGGTATACGTCGGTTGAGCCATGACGAGGAACAATTGAGTGGGAAGAATTAGCTACCAATTTCACCCATACGTTTGAATTTTTTATGATCATCCCTCAATTGATGTTTCTCTACAAGTAATCAAGATGAAGATCTTTGAAGATATTCATGTATCTATGATGCATTTCCATCAGAACAGTGCAATGGTCCAGCATTGGATGGAATTCTATAATGTAACAGGAAAAGCTGACAATGATGATCCATGCAACATAAATATCACCGAGTCTAAAGGTACTCACGCAATGGAAGGATCGAGTGTCTCAAGCAAAAAGTTGTTGAATCCATTGAAAATAAAGAAAGTATACATTGGCTCTCTAGATAATCCAAAGTTTTCCAATATTGGGGATTATTGGGATGATGACACCATCGAAAAGATTACAAAAATACTACATGAGTTTAAGGACCTTTTTCCCACTAAGTTTTCCGAAATGAATGGAATTATTGGAGATTTTGGAGAAATAAAGATTCCATTGAATCCCAATGCAAATCCTATCAAAATATTACCATATCGACTCAATCCAAGGTACAAATAAAAAGTTAAGATAGAGTTAGAGAGAATGTTGGATGTGGGAAACATAGAACCTAATGAAAAATATGAATGGATTATCCCTATGGTCGTACAAGATAAGAATCCTGTTGGTGAAGTGCGTATCTACGTCAACCTGAGAAAAATGAATGATGCCTACCTGCACGACCCATTTCTAACCCCATTTACAAATGAATTATTGTAAAGCATCGGAGGCCAATAATTCTATTGATTTACTATTGGGTTCTTTGGTTTCCATTAGATCATAATTGCAAAGGAAGATCGACACAAGGCAACCTTTGCGACGTAGTGGGAATGTTTCTAGTATACGATAATGCCTTTTGGACTCAAGAATGCTCCTGCTATATTTTCTAGGATAGTTGTAGTTGATTTCAAATATTTTATTCATAAATTTATTGAATTCTACTTCAATGACTGGACGGTATTTGGGCTCATAAAAAATCATATTGAGATCCTTCGAATGATGTTGGAACAATGTTGACAGTACTAGATTTCCATTAACTTAAAGAAGTGCATTTTTTGTGCCCATTTTGGAATTCTACTGGGTCATGTGGTTTGTTGCAATGTAATATTGGTGGATCTTTCTAAAATTGTGATTATTGTCAACCTACCACCACCCACGATAGTAAAATAGTTGATAACGACGTTGGGACATACATGGTACTATCAAAATTTTATTAGAGGATATGCATAGGTGGCTACTCCTATGGAGAAACTATTGAAGAAGGATGTTAAGTTTCAATGGAGTGAACAAGGCCAAGAGAGTCTGGATATCCTGAAGAATAAGATGGTTACAATGCCCATTTTGGTTTTTCCAATCTGGAAGAAAAAGTTTCATGTACATGTCCATGTGTTGTTTGTCCCACTCGGTGTTGTACTTGCACATCTAGGTGAAGGTTCTATTGATCATCCCATGGAATTTTCCAATATAAAATTGTCAACAGTAGAGAAGAACTATACCATGATAGAAAGATAAGAACTATACCATGACAGAAAGAGAAGAACTATACCACGACAGAAAGAGAAGAACTAGCTATGGTATATGCACTTCAAAAATCTCGACACTATTTGTTGGGAGGACATTTCAAGATGTAGACAGACCATTTTGCATTAAAATATTTGGTCAATCAGCCAGTGTTGGGGGATAATATTTGTTGATGGATTCTCCTCTTCCAAGAATTTGATTTTAAGATTATTGTTAAGCCAGGAATTGTTGCTGCAATAGCTACCCAAAATATATAAATATATATATTTAAGACCCCTTTGAAAGTCTTAGTTTTCTCCTTAAAGTGCTTTGAATTTGATTTTTCAACCTTTACAATTTCTGCCCATCATTAAGAGTTCCATAGATTCATTTTTTTCACTAAGGCAGAAAGTGATTTTTGATCTGCTGCAGCAGGTGGTTTCCTAGTTTCGAGCTGCTACGATGGATTCTTCTTTGAGTTCGGGCCGCTATGGCAGATTCTTCTTTGAGTTTGGGTCACTACGGCAGGTCAGTGTTCATTTACAAGATGTAATGGTGGGTGTCTTTTTATTTCAACCTTGCAGTAGATGTATTGTCATGATCAAGCCGCTATAGCGGGCATTTTTCTCATTTGCGTGCCCGTTGTTTGTAACTTTTGCTACAGCGGAAAGTTTTGTAAGTCACGCCCGCTACGGCGGTAGGTTTTTTGTCTCTTGAATTGATTTGCGGGAGACACTACATTGGACATTTTCCCCGGTTTGAGCCAATACCATGGATGCTTCTTCCGTTTTGACCCACTACGACAAGCGATTCTTCAAATTTGTTGCGGGAGTAATTGCCGATGCACTACCGCTACAGTGGAGGAATTTCTTGTTAATATTTGATCCTGGTTCGACCCGCCATTGCAGAGGATGTTTAAACTTAGATCTGCTACAGCAGCTAACATCTTATGATCCTCACTGATATGATTTTAACCGCTGAACCTCTAGGGAAGGTACCATAGGAGTTTGGAGTTATAAGCCAGTAGTTGCGAGTGTATCAATGCGATCTAGCCGCCACATCGGGGATTTTCCCATGATGACTTATATTTTTGGTCTAAAGCATTTAGCACCAACGACATTTTTGGTTTTGTACGTACAAGTTTTAATAGTGATTTAAGACCCTTGAAATTCCTTTTTATTTACCCAGGTGCAAAGCATTGTTTTAACATTTTTTATGGAGAGCATTGGAAGTTGGAGATTGTTTATTCTCGTTCGAGCTGTTATACAGATTCCTTGGTGGAGATCATGTGGCATGTGCTCGCTATTCATTTTCAATCGCATGGAGAATATCTGACCAGACAGGTAAGTTTCTAAACCTCTTTTTCAAGTGGTTGATCTGTTAGGGTTGCAAAGTTGTCCATCGTTGATGCGGGATGGGTTAGGTGTTGTCATTGCCCAAGTTATAAGGGGGGTTTTTTCCCTTATTTTTCATTTAGGTTTGGATATTTCATTTTAGGTTTTCCCTAGTAGAAACCCTCCTATGAAACCTGTTTTCCCTAGTAGCAACCCTCCTATGAAACCTATCTACTTGTGTAGATACGTTTTTTCACACAGTCGACTAGGTTTACGATGAGTTTTCAGGGAGCCGACTTTTTCATCGGCCTGAAGCCAATCAATAGCTCACTTGGGGGCATTGGTGTGGGGTGAGGTCTCCTTTTTTTTCTCAGAGACCATAGGTTAATGGTTCATATGTATCGGTCGTGGGATATCGGGCCTGGTTTTACCCTAGGGTATCGTCGCCGCAGAGTTTGAAGTTCCATTGCACCTGTGGGAGAGAGTGTCTACGGCTGAGTGAGGATTTTTGCCTCTAAAAAAGAAAAAAACATAAATGTTTCAACAGGGTTTCCCGTGTCCAACGTTTGTGTGCATAGCCATAACCCTGACCCATGCCCATATTTCCTGTTCTAATGGATGAAACTGACAGAGCAAGGTAGATTTAGGTTTTTTTATTATGGGGGGTATGTATACATATGTATTTGTTTGTGTGCTTACCTATATAATCATCCTTTTAAATGTGGATGCTAAGACAGATCCATTTTTCGTAGGTACGACTTGCAGCAGAAATAATGATGAAGAAGGGGAGGAAGAAGCCTAAGGTTGTTGAGAATGATTCTGAAGTAGAAGTTGTATAGGTCTCGCCGGCAATAAAGACTAAGATAGTGTATGAAGACACTAAGGAAATTATAGGAGCAGAGCTTGAGCTAAAATGGGGACAAATCCACCCCATGCTAGTTGAAAGAAAAGTGCTAGAAGCTGGTTTGGGAGACCTAGCTTTGTACGAGAGCAGTTTGAGGTCTGGGATAACTAAAATAGAAACTAGGCCAGAGTTTCTTCCCTGTGCGGAGGTCATTGGATGGATGTTACCCAAAATATACACAATAGGAATGATGATAAATGATGAGGAGGGAAAGCCTGTTGCATCCTTCACGCCTGCATTCATTTTGGCATCCTACAGTCTACTAGAAAAAGAAATAAGTGTAACAACAGAGTGGGTCAAAAATCTGAAGTTTGACTATACAACCACAACAAAGATGATGGTGGATGAGGGGAATACTTTCAGACACAAACAATCAAGATAATATGAGGCTTCCCATCTTCGAACCCCTTTCAAGATAATAACATTGATGATAAGCAAGTTGTATGGTAGGGCTGATGGGAAGAAGTATAATTTTGGTTGGATTCACCTCATGTATTATGTAGCTATGGAGGGAACGATTTTTAATTGGGCCGCTAGGAACTTGGCCAAATGTGTCAAGGAATCCTAGGAGGGTTTGAAACAAAACAAATCAAAAAAAATTATGTCATCTTTCTTGATAAATTATATACACTATAGACACGGGTTTGAGAAGATTAATTGTGTGTGGAAAGAGGGGAAATCCCCTATCTACGTTGCATATTAGATTCTAGGAGCCCATAAATATCACAACCATTATCAGTTTATTTATGAGGAATTCATAAGGCCCCTATATAAGTTGATCTTGAGGGAGCTGTAGAATCCATAAAAGAATATGGAGATTATGTTTTCACCAAAGAGGACATATATTTGAGAATGTATGGGGGCACCAAAGCACCCTCACTGTTTCCCAAGTATGCAATGGACTGCATAGTACATAAGGAGGTAGTTAAACAAGTATTTCTATATGGTTTTGGAAACTATTTGTTCGATATAAAGAAATTTGTGTTCCCACCAATACTTTTTTATGTAGGGAGCTACAAGTTCAACAAGGTCAAGAGTGCTCCAGAATTCATCAAATAACTGGAGATGTTCCATTTTGGAGAGAAAAGCTTCCACCAAAGTGATTAACAAGGAAAGGTGGAAGCTCACAAGGCCACTCACAAGGTAAATTTTGAATATACATACTATATAGAAAAAGAGGATAAAGTGTTCAGGAATGTCTACGGCATGGAAGCTATGAGCAAGCGGTTGAACGGAAAGGAATCTGGGGTTAAGGGAAGTAGCAGCAACAATCCAAAACCAGATGAAGTAAAGAAGAAGCTACAAGGAAGGCCCAAGAATAAATTACTTGCAGGCTTACAACAGGAGCAAAGAATTTGTGTTCCCACCAGTACCTTTTTATGTAGGGAGCTACAAGTTCAACAAGGTCAAGAGTGCTCCAGAATTCATCAAATAATTGGAGATGTTCCATTTTGGAGAGAAAAACTTCCACCAAAGTGATTCACAAGGAAAGGTGGAAGCTCACAAGGTAAATTTTGAATATACATACTATATAGACAAAGAGGAGAAAGTGTTCAGGAATGTCTACAACATGGAAGCTGTGAGAAAGCGGTTGAAGGGAAAGGCATCTGGGGTTAAGGGAAGTAGTAGCAACAATCCAAAACCAGATGAAGTAAAAGAAGAAGCTGCAAGGAAGGTCCAAGAAGAAATTGCTTGGAGGCTTACAATAGGAGCAAAGAAATTGTTGGTAGAGGAAGCACAGAGGGATAAAGAAGAAGCTGCCAAAAAAAAGAATGCAAAAGCTGTTTTGGATAAAATTTCAGACTTAGAAAAATCTATTGCTCGAGAAGCTAAAAACCCTTATTTAGGAATAAAAGATACAGAAGATCCCAGAGAGGGGAAAATTTGGGAAAATGAAGAATTTGTAGCTGGTGGACGACAGGAGCAAAGCCCTATTCGGGATAATACAAAGAACCCTCCATCCACATCCAGCAGCATCCTTACTGGAGGTCATGTCCCCATAGCTGAAATGGGGCTAATACCATTTACCCCATCTAAAAAATATGATGTGTCATGCTTGGAGGATATTCATTTTGATCCTAAAATGAAATCCATTACGTGGAGGACAGAGAAAACCTTGAAGGTAGGGACTCATCCACTAGTGACCACAGCGACAGAGAGGACGGTCATGAGTAATGTAGAAGCATGCCCAAAGCAAGTAGCTTCTATGGGAATTGCAAATTCCTATGCCAATGCTCACAATGTCGACAATCTTACAGAAACCATTGAGCAATATAAGGGTAGGATGGCCTAAATGAAGGAATTTTTGAGGAAGGAAGAAAAGGTAGGTCGAGAATCAACAAGAAAATATGAAGCTACCCTATAAGACTTTGAAAGGATTCAACAGGGACACCAAATTTTAGAAGAAAAACAAGACAGTTTGAAATCATCCAATGAATATTTAAGTAAGGAAAAAGGAAATTTGGAAAACAAGGTTGCGGAATTGGAACTGCAGAAGACTACTGCTAAGTAGAAGGCAAAATAGTATGAAACCCAGGTGGTAGCATTGGAGGCACAAAAGGCTTCATTGGAGGTTTTGTTAAAAGTGGAAAATGAGAAAACAATGGATATAGAGCCTTTGACAAAGCATGCCCTCATGTTCATAAATAAAATTTATCAGATGCAGCTCCAGATAGCAGAAGAGGTGTTGAAGGTTCAGTAGGTGGAAGCTAGGTTGGAAGAAATTTCAGGCATAACTTCCCAATTTGAATACAAAACTCAGGGTATCAAGGAAACCCTTCAGAGGTGTTTGACTTGGTTGAAAACAACCAAGGAACTTCCAATAAATTCACCGATCAAATACTCCGAGAGAGTGACGCTGGAATATGAGCTGATGGGATTTTGGAACAAAGCTGCAGAGGAACTGATAACGGCAACTCAAAGAACTAAAGGTGTTTGCACAAAGTGTTGTAGAAAGGTGCTTGCAACTTACAACCGTTGTCAAACATATTCAAAGAAGAGGATAGATGAAATACCAGAGCATGAAGAGAATTTGAAATAGTTGCATGCTTAATGGCAGGAGGATGAGATAGGAATTTAGCTGATCAAAAGTCTGGATGAAACAGTGCTCAATAATGTAATTTCCCAGGAAGCAGTGAGAAACCACCTATTATAAGATCAACTTCGATTTCTTCCAGCTAGGATGGCTAATATAAAAGCTCAAGTGGCCAAGCATGAGGTCGCTGTTATATTTCTAGAGCCATCAGAGTTTAAGACAATAGTGGCAGATGCAAATACATGGGAGTAGTTTATTAATGAGGTGGCCAAGCCTACCTAGAATGTTTGTCTTATTGACACATATTTTGTAATATTTATATTTTTCCTAAATTAGCGAGCTCACTAGGAGACAAAGTCAATTTTGTAACCAATTTGTAGAGGAAGACCAACAGAAATTTCAAATTGTATAAGTATAGGTAGAGTTGATGAAGGGAAGGACTTTTGCATGCTATATTTTTGTGAAGTTTATTGTAAGAAGAACTACTTCCTTTTATAATAAATAAAGCTATATTTTTTGCTGGAGAAGTTGTGAAGTTTCAAATGCATGTTGTAGATTGGTTGAATGTCAAATTATTATTTTTTCAGCTTATTCTACAAACTGTGAGATCATTTTGACTTATGAATTACTTCCACGTTATGAATGATTTTCTGTTATCTTATGAAACTTATGCAGTATATTGAGTGATGAATGTTTTATCTAACAATGAGCTATCTCTTTGATTATCTTTCTATGTGTATTCATGTATTCTGAATTATGAACAGTTGTCTGTAATATTCTTTATGCATGTTTTACAATACATTACTCATCATTAAATATAATCTTGCTCCCTAGGGATAGGTCAGATAGAATTAGCTAGTTTAGCATAGGTGTTATTTGTTCGTGATTTAGAAGCAAAATGGGTAATAAGACGAGAGGTAAAAAATTGCGCATCACATTGTGAACTCTTTGATGTCTCCATTGTTTGCACTTAGAATAGGCACTTGCATATCATATATAAAGGAAAACTAAAAAATAGACTTAAACGGTGGATTGGGCCGCAATCGGTAAAAGAAAATTTAAATCGTTACTTGACCTATGGTAGTCGGACTGTAAACTGGATGGATTCCCCATACCAAATAATAACGAGCTAATTGGGAACATTTATTGGGGAGAATCCCTACTGTTGTTACCTAGGATTTTCCAAGCCTCAACACCAGGTCGACTAAATTTGGGACTAGATAAGATTATAGTATTCATGATGCATAACTATTTGTGATTAATATGTTTGATGATCATTACAGAGATATTGTACATATCTTGACTACGGTATATGCACCATCCAGATTCACTACAACGCAGAAGAAACAATTAGTTGTAAGAGCTGCAGATTTCTAGTTGAACGCTGGACAATTGTACAAAATGGGACCATATGAAATGCTTCGTCCTTGTTCCTTGGAACATGAGCAATTGATGGTATTGAATGAGGCACTAGTTAGTGTCACAGGAGGCCATTATGCAGGAAAAGAAATAATGCGTAATATTTTGCAGGCTGGATTGTGGTGGCCTACTCTGCATGTAGACACTAGAGATTATTGTCGCTGCTGTGATATCTTCCAAAGAACTAGAAAACCATCACAACGAAATGAAATGTAACTAGTAACTCATATAACTTTACAAGCATTTGAAAAATTGGTTGTTGATTTTAGCAGACCTATTAATCCACTAGGAAAAATAATGGGTGCATGTTACATTATCACTGCGACTGACTACATGACTAGATGGGATGAAGAAATGCTAATAAAGGATTGTACTGTTGTGACTGCCATAATATTTATGTTAGACCATGTAGTGACCCGATTTGGATGCCCAAATATTTTGATAAGTAATCAGGGCATGCATTTTGTGAATCGATTGATTGACAAATTAAGTGAAGAATTCCATATTCAACACCAGAAGATGACATTGTATCATCCACAAGAAAATGGTGTTGTCGAGGTATTCAATAAGATCCTATAGAATGCATTCATGAAGATCTATAAAGTTCAAAGAGATGATTGTGATCATAAAATACCTACAGTGTTATGGGCATATTGCATAACCTATAAAATGTTGACAGGCTAAACTCCACTTCGATTGGTTTATGGACAAGAGGTTGTCATATTGATAAAACATATTGTACCCAACCTTAGGATAGATGCGATAATGGATATGACAAATGTTGGTGCTGTAGAAGAAATATTTTTGAAGCTAGTATAGTTAGAAGAAGATCGATTTGTCATAGGCTATCATCATACTGTCGAGAAGGAGCGACAAAACTATTGGCACGACCGACATATTAAGAGTAATCAATTTCACATTGGAGATCTTGTTCTCCTGTACGTCAATAAGTTTTTGAAGCATCCTAACAAGACTAGAACACATTGGTTGGGACCATCTATTATCATTCAGATCACTAAAGTAGGAGGAGTGTAATTACGGAAGTTAAATGGTACACCTTTCAAGGGATTGGTGAATGGAAGTCATCTAAAGTCATCGATTGAGAGTTCAAAAGAAAGAAAAAAAGCAGTCACAAATGTATGATTGTTTTTTATGACTATTATTGTTGCAAAGGTTATGAGTGTTTTTGTCACAAAATTATGAGTGTTTTGTTTCAAGTTTATGAGTGTCTAGTCGTAGACTATCTGTCTGTCGCAGAAAAAGAACTGTTGTAGTAGACTATTGTCTATTGCAATATAACTATTGTCACACAATGAATTTTGGTCGCAAATGCAAGTTGGATAGTAGTTAATTTGAGGCCATGGGATATTTTGGTGGTGTTTTTTTTGTTCACTTCCACCATTAATGAATAGTAACTACCAATGAACTGACATGAGAAGTAATGGTTTAATTGGCCATTTTTTTTTAAATGATTAGAAAGATTGCTCCATGTGATGAAATCACTACCACCTTCTCCATTTATTGTAAGATCATGTGAAAAAATGACTTAGTGAAGGAGTAAAAATATATCATCTTCGCACCAAAGGTTTGCCATTTCCTTGCACCCGATTGAGGGAGATTTCTATGTTGAACTGTATGTCTACAACTGTTTGAGCCAAATCTATTTTTCACCGAGTATGGTTATTTCTATCATGAGCACTAGCATCATTCAAGAATCAAGCGTTGAGACTCCATCACCTACATCGATCATGGAAGAGAATATAAAGGATGTTTCACATCCAGATCCAATGATTGAAGTCATTTTATGGCTAAACAATCCCAATACATTAAAAAGGAAACATTTTGGTCATGGAACCGGTCACAAACCATGAGAAACAACACCTCCACCAGATGATGAAGCAATAGGATTTGCATCCATGTCTCCATATTATGTCATGTCAAGGCCAACAGATGCACCTAAGGTCACTGTTGGTAAAAATGCAAAATATATGTTAGTCACACAAGAGGTACCCAAAGGAGTTTGGGTAATGTTGAATATTATACCCAATTTGCAGAAAATGGGCTTCATTAACCACGAATTTCAAAAGTTCCTAGAGTCTGTGATGAACAGATACATGACTACTATCACGGAAACTGAGGATGGCCCTATCCACATAGTTCTGATGGAATGGGCAAGAGGATTGGATAAATCTTGATTGTTTTCACTGATGCACGTGCCACATTTTCGTTGCACAACAAAATTTAATTCCTGGGTGAAATAGTTGCTTGTATGTTTTCATGGTGGTTGTCTATGGATTGATAGAAAAATCTCAGTGGGCATCGATATGATAGCACATATTACAGGACTTCCCCTTATAGGAGAAGACTCAGAGCCATTCTTCACTCGGAAAGACCAAGATACAACATTGAAAAACTCAATGAAGGAGAAGTATGATCTAACGAGGGATAAAATAGGCTTTTCCATCACCTCCATAAATGACACAGTCATTCGGTTTGAAACCAAAGTCCCATCTAGCAAACTTCTCAGAAATATGTGACCAAACCAATGTACCATCGAAAAAATTATTGTAGAAAAGTAGTGCATAGCGGGTGTCTAGATGAACTGGTTGACCTATCTACTGAATGGGATGGTAGAATATGTTGAAAATGCACAAGAAAAGGGTAACCCCTTTAACTATTCATGGATATTAATTTTTATTTCTTTTGTCACATGGGAAGAACCGCCAAACTACCAAGGGGTAAATGTCCAAATCCCATGCTGAGGAGCTCGATACCAAAATCGTTGGTTCGAGAAAGAGAACCCCCAACAACAAAAAGATAATAACATTAACTTCTTCTTACATGGAGAAGCACTCATAAAACTTGTTAAGAAACATGAGAGAATAACAGAGGAAAATGTAAAAACGTTTTGAAATATTATAATATTTTTGGTTGTGGCCCATCACATATTTTTGGAGCCGCGACAAGACTCACAGAAGCAGTTTCTATCTACTTAATTTCAGCTAACTTTTGAAGAGATTAACACAATCATTCAGGGCTGACCTGAAGAGTGGAAAGTCCTTATCACATAGGATCAGATATTTGCAGAAATTAAGTCATGACAAGATGACCCATTGTACAAGCTGAATGGAAACTAGGGGGGAGATCCACCAGTAGAAGAAATCCCAATAATTTCTCTCACCAACAGCAAAAATGAATCTAGTGCAACCCCAACAAATTTAGATTGGGGGATAAAATAAAGGATTCTCAAAAAAATTGCAAGAAGAGGCAGGTTGACCAATCATATGGAGTCGTCATTCTTACCAATGATGATTATAACCTAATCTCCGATTGGATGGAGGAAGTAGCCAATGAAAGTTACAAGAAAATGGACGAAAGGAACATTGAACTAGTAATCAACATTATTGATTTACTACATATGCTTTGTACTACAATAACATAAGTAAGACTAGCGAATGACCAAATTCCATACTCGACTATGTTGCAAGACAAAGATGGTCCATATGAAGAGTGACCTATCGAGGCATTGTCGACAACCCCATGAACAAATATTCAAGTCATTGGTAGCACTTGACTTAGGAACGTTGACACTCAATGTAGTGGTTAAGGATCTTGGGGATGTGGCTTTTGAATTTTTTGCAGTGCTAATGTATCAATTGCATATGATTAGCATGTTGTAGTGGAAGAGATAAAAACCAAATAACACAAGGTATTTGACCATCTTAAGGAATGAAAGCAAATTATTTTGTCATTAAGCATACAGTTAAATAGACTGAGTAGAAATCTAAAACCTGGAAGGAGGATAGGCACCGGTTGGATGCGGTTGTTGCACTCGCCTATAGCAATTTCATGGATGAAGAAATCACAACAGAAATGTTCTCGGAAGAAAAAAATATTTTGACTTGGGTAAGTAGCAGAGAACTTGTGCAAGCGAGTCATGGAGTTGGATTAAAAAGTAAATCCTAGTACACCTCCAGAGGTACTTGAAGAGTAAAGGAAAGAAACAATTGAGGCCACAACGAAGATTGAAGAGGCATAGGAACTTTGTGCCAGAGCAGTCGAACACGGTTTTCAGTATTGGGAAGCCTTGATTGACAATGCAAAGATGGAATGGGTTATAGAGCAGTTGCATACTGCCAAAGTAGAATTTAACAAGCTGAATAATGAATTAAAGAAGATTCCAATAGTGGAGAAAATGGCCAAGGCTGCCGATGTGAAGAAATTATAGCAACAAGTAGCCAAACTGCAAACCCAGTAGCATAAAAGAACTGATCGGGTCGTAGAGTTGCAGGAAGAAGCATAAAAAATAGCAGGCATCATTCAACATATTCATGAAAAGGTGTGATAATCCTTGGGGTCGATAGGACTGACAACTTCGGAATACATCATTTTTGAACTTGTAGAACAATTGAATACGGTGCAAGAAGATGTGCGACAAGAAACTAAACAAGTTTGTAAAATATTTCAGGATTTTTAGATCGAAGTCGCATTGAATGAGATTTCAGACTAATGTGGCTTGGGATGAGCCAAAGGTGAGTGTTGGGGGCCTATTGTCCATAGGAAAATACGAGAAGAGATCACAAGAATAATGCTCAGAAAGATGAATATTATGGTCATGTAATAGAAGAAGCTGCAATAGAAGAAGTTGTGACAAAATAAGTTGTGACAGAAGCAACCGTGACAAAAGGAACCATGACAGAAGAGGAATAAAGCAGTCAAAAAGCAGAGTTCGACTGATTTTGGGGAAACAGTTAGTTAGACTAAAAGCTTTCTTTTAGTAATAAAGATTTATTTTAATTTGGGTCAATATTGCCTATTTTTAGATGTAATGAGATGTAATAAATTAGAAAGACATCATGTCAACTGACAGTTGAGAGTCATTTCACAGTCAAATCAAGAAGTGTAATAGCAGAAAAGCTTATAAAAGAATCGATCTAAGGTGTCTGCGAATAATCGCCGACTAAGGACCAAAAGAACAAGACATAAACCTAGAGAAAGAGAGGAGAAGAGATACAGAGAGAGAGAGAGAGAGACCTAAACCCATAGATCATGAGACAGTAGTATAATGTATGAATTGTAAAGAATATCTAAAGAAGAGTCTCCAAGTGGATGTGTAGACCAAAGGTGCTAAACTAATTCTCTTTCCCTATGAAGAGAACCTTTGTGGTTTTTCCCGAATGGGTTTCCACGTTATATCTTGTCTATGTGTGTCTTTAATGTATGTGTTTATGTTGAATGCAAATCTGTTGTGAATGTGTTGATATGAATGTGTCGTGTAGACTCTATTGTGAATGAGCTTATATGTGTGTGTGTGTGTGTGTGTGTGTGTGTGCAAGCGCGCGCGTGTGTGTGTGGCACGTAGAATGAGTTAAATATGTGTTAATGCTTTATGTTATATGTTGTTATATATGTCAACATATCAATAGGATATAATATTTAATGAATGCATAAGACATAAGACTATTTTATGGTTTCGTTCAAGTGACCTGATGGTGCTATGATGTAGAAATTCCATGCCATAATTGTAGAAACCTAGTTCTGGAAGTTCCCATAAGATATCTCAGGTGAGACTTCATCTACTTCACAGGTGTTGATGATGGATTTCTCCTCTATCGGGTTGATATCTTGGGTTGTGTTAACGAACAAGGGATTTTAACCTAGGTTGACAGAAAGTGCGCCAACAATGGTTAATGATTACTTGGATATTCTAATATTTCTTATGTTTGAAATCTTTGACAAATGAATTCTATTTTGTTCTGTGAATAACAATTGGTTTTCTACATACTCCTTATAATCATCAATTCACATTAAACCTAATTATGAATTTTGTTTGCAATCGTCCATACATTTGAATGTAAAGAGGAGTTAGAGTTAACTATACTCTTGAGCATTGTGTCATGTCAACTCTGTCTTCTTGTTTTCACCTACTAAAGACTAATTACAAACTCTTGCAGTTCTTCTACAATGGTTTTGTTCATCTAGTTGAATCGATTTTGACTCTCAACATCTTGGTTAAATTTTAGTTACAATGCCTAATTTGGTTAACATAAAACTTTGGTGGATTAAAATAAATCATCTAAAATCTTTCCCTGGTAAACTCAACCTACACCCTAAGAGAATCTAGACAGTTATGAGACAAGTTGACAGATAGTTTGGGAAAAACATTGAAATATTATAAAGTTGTACTTCTATTTTTAAAATATGTTTTTATGTAAGGGGTCATTCATCCTTGAATTGATATTGTTATGATGTTTGGATTTTTCTGAACTTGTTCCCATCCTGCGACCATTAAAAAACAAAATTTCTAACCACCTAAATAAATTATCTTATGCTAGAATTTTTGGGGCGACAATGCTTTGTTAGGCCATTCAATTTTTTTTCATGGATCAAGTTAAATTATGTTAATGGTTCATTTGACAACAATCAATTAACACCTTAAAACATTAAATATAAAAAATTGAAAGCAATTATGGATCAAATTAAATTAGGTTAAGGGTTCATTTGACAACAATCAATTAGCACCTTAAAATATAAAATATCAAAAGTTGAAAGCAAGATAAAAGGTCTAACTAAGACGGCATATTGTATTTTACATAAATCCATGCTTTTGTATAAAAACTCACATATATCTTTTCCCCCAAAAAATCACTCCTCAAAGAATTCAGTTATTTTATCGATAAATTAGGATTGTTATGAGAACTCTATTCCAATTCCCATAGACATAATAATCAACATTAGGTTAATGTGCTTTAAAGTGTTTGTGAAATTAACTAAATAAAGGTTGAAAATAATAAAAAATCCTAAATAAATTCAAGACACTATCTAGCATTACTTGGAAAAGGAAAAGGTATAATATATACTTAAAATAATATAAATGTTTCTTGTTCACTTGGAAGGAGTATAACATACCAGACATAGAAGCTCCAAAATCCTAAAAAAATCTATCGATGAAATGAATTTAGAGAAATTTTCAACGAGACATTTCAAAATTCCATTGACATAACCATGTTGACTCCATTGACAAACTGAGTTCAGTGAAGACTCCCGAACAATACTTTTTTTTTGTTCAATGGAAAAAAACATAATTATATTTATTTACATTCAGCATATGACTTGAGAAAAGCCATTATCACAAAAATACCCAACCATAAAGCTGGTAAATACAGTCGAAAGATACTCCATAAAGAGCTCAATAAAAAACTGTTTAAAGACCTATAACCCATAACAAGACATAGACTTCATATACAATATGATCTTCATCACCAGAAGAAAAAAAAACGCTCAAAAATAGTATCACTGTTCTCATCATCAAACCAATACTTGGTCACTTATCCAAAACTGATCATTCAACCAAAATCATCAGTTTAGCTCACTAATATTGCCAAAACATGGAAAATGTCTATCAAAAATCATTCAACACATCTGAAAAAACGGCCATCAGTCTAGCTCACTGATATTGCCATAACATGGATATGCTTATCCAAAAACATTAATGATGTCCATCAAAAAATCCCATAAAATCATATTATCCTTAAATGTCAAAGGCCTAAAAGCAAATAAAAAATGCAAACTGTTCTCAAAACCACTCATTATCCCAAGATAATATCATCATAAAAATCTCAAAATAGAGAACTGAGCATGCTAAAACCAACTATCAGCACACCCCCATGATCCCAAGAAGTTGTCAATGACTTAGAAAACCTAAAAGGTTTCCACAACTTCATCAGCACGATGTTCCATAATTAACCAATGACCTTCCATAATCCTACCTCCATCCTTTGCCAACACATCTGCAGCAGTATTTCTTTCCCTATAGATATTTTTGAAAACAACTGATTCAAAAGAATCAGTAAGCCTATGAACATCCAGTAGAATCATGGCTAGCTCTAAACTCCTTAAATGATACTTACCAGATGCCCAATTAATAGCTAATTAGGAATCTCTGAAAACCTAAAATTTAACCACTGAGTTCCTCCTTGCCAGATAGAGAAGAAGCTTAAGGGCACATAAATCTGCAAAATTATTAGTACCCAATCCCAGTCCATCCTTAAAGGAGAAAAAATGAACTTTAGATAAAAACATCATACCTCCAGCGCCACACAGTTTTGGTTCCCCTGCTACTGATCCATCAAAGTAACCCCAAGCAGAGGATTTATCAATAGCTTCCACAGATATACTTCTAAAAGAAACCACATAACTATTCTACGGCAAAGCCTTATACATACCTAGACTAAAGTTGGATACCTGAGCTGGTGTCATTAAAAAATCCTCAAAACAAGACCTGTTTCTAGCCTTCCAAATGAACCATAAGACTAATATAGGCAATGATTTATATCCAACAACCTCCATGTTTAAGCACCAATGTTTATAACATTCTGACATAGAAGCACCACTCCAAATATTATTGAGTTTTAAAGTATCAACAATAAGTAACCAAACAGATTGTGTAAAAGGGAAATCTACTCTAATATGAAAATTGGATTCACAATCCTGCTTACACAAGTAGCACCTACCAAGTCCTTCTCTCCCTTTCAAAATAAGAACATCCCAGGTCAATGCATTACCAGATAAGATAAACCAACTCAAGATTTTAGTTTTGAGTGGGCATTTCAGTTTCCAAACAAGTTTCCACCACCAGTTATGCTCCAAATCCCCGTTCATAAGCTGGGCATAACCTTCTTTAGGTCTATACTTACCAGATTTGGATAAGTTCCAAACCAAAGTATCCTCCTCGATTGAAAACCTTGCATGACTATATTTTATAATGGCTAAGTAACCATTCCACAAATCAATCTCCTGAGGATCAGTAAAACCTATAAAATCCACATTAGTCCATTGTTGAGCCAATAAATCTGTCAAACCATGAAGACCAATGTCAGATAAGACAAAGAAACCGGTCAAATGCAGCTTTTCAATCATGTAGGAGGGTAAAGAATGTCTCCATTTACAACATATCCATGGATCTTCACCAATACGGACCACATTCCCATTACCAATCTTCCAAACCAAGAAATTTCCAACAATATCAAAAGCCTAGAGAACAGCTTTCCATCAAATTGATATGCATTTTTTCTTTTTAACTGGTGATCTAATCCATTCCAAAATGTTCAATGGGTAGATATATTTCTGCACAGCAATGTTGACCCAAAGACCTGAACCAGTAATAATGTTCAATACATTTTTTGCTGCAAGGGCTTTAGCAAAAACAGAAGGGACTTTCAGTCCCAAACCATCCAAAGATTTAGGATTAGCCAGAGTCTTCCAGGATATCCAGGGCATACCATATGACCTTTGATTACTGGACCAAAGAAATTTAAAACAGAGCTTTCAAATTTTCTCAATAACCCCCATAGGTATCCAGAAGTGCATCCAAAAGACCAGAATGGCCTCTAATACTAACTTAATTAGTATCAACTTACCTCCCTTAGATAACCAATGGAAGCTCCAATTGTTTATCCTCTTTTCCACCTTGATGATCAGCCAATCCCAATCCTTTAATAGGTATCTGCAAGGTTTGAGAAAAAAACCAAAATACTTCATACCATTACCAACTTGATAAATAGGAAATGAAAAAATATTATGTAAGGTAATAACCTTTGTGTCTTCCAGACAGGAATAATATAAAGAAGATTTATCATTATTAATCTTCATCCCAGATGCCTTACAGAAGATCATAAGAATCTCATATAAAGTAGACAGAGATTGTTCGGATCCATCATTGACCATTACAACATCATCCACAAAAAGTATATGAGTTAATACAATATTATTTCCAAAAGATAATCCATGATAGTTCCCACAGTCTTTGGCATAAAGGAGAGCCCTTCCTAACCCTTCAACCACAATAAGGAACATTAAAGGTGCCAAAGGGAAACCTTATCTAAGACCTCAGCCAGATTTGAAGAAAGAAGTTGCTACTCCATTAATGAGCAAGGAAAAGGAAATAGAGGAAAGACTGCTCATAACCCAGGTAATGAAATTCCTAGTAAAACCCATTTTGGAAAGAATGACATGAAGATAGGTCCAACTTACCTGATCATATGCTTTAGATAAATCAATTTTTAGCATAACAGCCTTAATACTTTTGCTATGAAAGGTATGCATACCCTCCTAAATGACCCCAATAGCATCATGTATCTGTCTGCCAGGCAAGAAACCAAACTGTTCACCGAATATGCATCTAGCCAATACAGATTTGATCCTAAGAGAGATAAGCTTACCAATAAATTTGTAAACAAAATGACACAGAGATATAGGTCTGAAATCCTCAGAGGATAAAGGATGATCAATCTTAGGGATAAGAGCAAGAAAGGTTGAATTGAAGACCGCAGGTATTTTTCCACTAACCCTAGAAAGTTCAATAAATCTTAGAATATCCTCACCCAGAACATCAAAAAGACATCTAAAAACCTCAACAGGGATCCCATCAAGTCCCGGGCTTTTATCAATTTTACTAATGGAAAGGATATACTGAATCTCAAGCAAAGTAACAGGCTTCATAAGTTCTAATTTATCCTCCAAAGAAACAGAAAAAGGAAAAAAGCCAACACTAAGCACAATTTCAGGCAGATGGAGGTCATCTTCTTCCTTGAACAAAGTCTCGAAATGCATAATCCCAGCCTTCGCAATAGCATCAACACCTTCTACCGAATTACCAGAATCATCATAAATTCTCCAAATTGAATTTATATTTTTTTTTTGTGCCACCGATTTATGAAAAAATGGAGTATTGTCATCTCCACAAACAATCCATAAAACCCTACTCTTCCGACGAGCTTCTTTTTCCCTATCACAAAGAATAGTTCTCTTACGGGCTTCAAGGTTGACTTTTCCATGTCCAAAGAAAACCCAATGTCCATATTGTCAAAATAACTCTGCAATTCTCTTTCAATATCGACAAGGTCTTTAATATCCTGAGCCTTTTTCTTCACCGACCAGACAGTGGACACATCTTTCAACTTTTTAAGATTGGCAACAAACTGAAAAGCTTGAGCAACCCCAGACAATGCATCATACACTTTCCAGGAAACTTTCAGTAAATCAACCAACTCTATGTTCTCTAACCAATAGGCATTGAACTTAAAGGGATAATGGGCCTTGGGAGAACAGGGTAAAATATGTAAGAAAATAGGTTGCTGGTCTGAGTCTCCTCCACATCCAATCCACTATTTTAGAAGAAAATCCCTATCCAGAAAATCAGCCGATAAGAGTAATCTGTCTAACCTTTTACTTATACTTTCAGATCCAATTCGGTGATTAGACCAAGTAGGTCTTGTATCCAACGGAGTGATATCAATAAGACCAAGACCCTCAAAAAGGTGAGTGAAGAAATCAATTAAAACATCCACTCTAGCCTTGACACCCCAAATTTCAGAAAGTCCCAAAGAGAAATTCAAATCCCCACCAACAACCAAGTTAGGAGAACTGAAACAATCCATAACCGAAAGGTTATTCTAGAAGACTTCCCGATTCGTATAAGGCCCATAGAGATTTATGAAACATAAACCCAGTTGCAAATCAAAGGAGTGTAAAATAGTACAGACACCCGATGACATTGCCCAAGCATTAAGAAAAATAAATTTTCAAGACCACCAACCCAAAAGAATTCCCCCATATCTACCTTTAGCATCAACCGAAATAAACTGCCAACCCTTCAACATTGATTCCAAATCCATCACCAACATACTACCATCAAACATAGTTTCTTGTAGGAAAATAACATCCAAAGAATGCTCATCGATCAATCTTTTCACCGCTAGTTTTTTGGATAAACTAGCCAAACCCCTACAATTTAGGGTCATAAGGATCGTGAGGGGACCACTGTAAAGCCCTCCAATGCTCTAAGTGTCTCAGAAACAACCAATTCATCAGAATAAAGATTCCCACAAATACCAATGTTACTTTTAACAGAAAGTTTAAACCCATCTGGATCCCAAGCTGATCCTAATCCATATTTATTAAATTTCGAAGAAGAGCACAAAAAGTAACCCTTGGAAACAATCGGAATGACTTTAGGAGGAGAAACAAACCCAAGGTCCCTTAGCCCAAAAGACTAAGAATCAAAATGATCATTATCATTCAGGTTTCTCCCCAGCCCCTCCTGATGAGACAAAAAAAGAATACTTAAATGTTTGAGAGACAAAGTAGTAGAGGGAGAAGGTAAATTGTCTTCTGAAGGATTGGATAAAAAATTCAAATCTGCTGAGACAAAATCTGAACTCAAACCCTTCGTTTGCAACCCCAAATCTTCCTTATCAGTACCCTCTAATTCATCCACCAAAACCACCCTATTTTTAACCCTCCAGGTTTTACAAACAGAAACAGAAGAATTCTTGTTATAAGGAAGGGAACAATCCTTCATCAGATGGCCAAAAACATTGCACCGAAAACATTTAAACGGGATACCCATATAATCAAGAGGCTGGCTAAAATCAGTACCACCCTTTCTAATAATTAACTCAACGGTTAATCCATTCCTAATATCAATCAGCACAAGAATCCACCCCAAACAACACACCCACCACTTTAGGTAATAAAAATCAGTTTCCAGATGAGATCCTAAGGAGTTACCCACCAACTTAAAAAAATCAGGCAACCAATATTCAAAAGGTAAATTGGGGAGTTTAACCCAAATTGGTATTTGGTCATACCTTTCAATGCATGGATTAAACAAAGGCGTCCATCTTTTGATCAAAAGACCAGCATTATCCCATTGCCAAACACTAGCCAGAACCCACTCTGCATCCTCCTTGGTAAGAAATTTAAAAGCTATCCATCCTCTTGGTAGCAGAAATATCGCCGAAGGGAAACTCACAACATCTTTCCAGGCCAAAGTGTCCCAACCATTCAGACTATCAGAATTAAATTTACGGCCACCAAAGCGTCCAACTAGGGTCATGGCGTTAGTAAGGACTATACCATTCAAACAGATGTCTTCTCCCAAAGTCAACAAAACTGGCTGATTAGTTTTCTTAACTATCTTCAAAGGGCGCTTTTTCTTTGCTCCAATCACAGAAGGCACAGGATTAAATGAAGGTTCATTCTGGGAAACCTCAATGGGGTCAGATTCATTACCAGAGGATGAATTTTGACTCCTAGAAGCAACAGAATCATCAAGAGAGACCAAAGAAGCCCCCACTCCCAAAATACCCAAAATATCACAAAGCCAGTATTCCCTACTAAAGAAGATATAAACTCCTTTATCAACGAAGACCCAGGACCATTACCTCTGATTGCACCAAAGTAATCACCAACTCCAATTGAGCCAGGTTCCAGAAAAATAGTATGCTGAAAGTGGGCATCCTGGACACCCTTATGACTTGAGACAGAATGTCCATTTAAACCTTGGCCCAAGCCTGGTGAAAAATTACCAAAATCTAAGGGATTTTGAACCAAATCAACAGATTTCACTCCTTTGACTCCCTCAAAACCGGGTGTGGGATTAACCAGACACTTCAAAACATCAATTACAGGTAACATAAGTCCCGCGTATGATTCAATAGACCTTCTAACCGGCTGCACCCCAATCAAACCTGAAAACACATGAGGACACACACTATCATCGACCGAACACACCAGAGGAACGCCCATGACCTCCCTCTCATCAAACGCTCCAGAATGCTCTATGGAAGCCTCCAAAAACTTTTGATCATCACCTTTATAATCACAATTAACAACCTTACCCGGTGGAGTACAAGCAAGTTTCTTGAAAGACCTAAACGTCATTACGTGTCGGTTAAGCACAAGCCAAGAAGGCGAATCCCAGACATATCAATTCGAAAGTACAAAAAATATGAGCATAATAAACCCTGAGAGAAACCTCCAAAACGTTATAAAGATGGTACAAGACCCAAAAAACCAAGAACTGACATTAATCAAGATTAATCCAAGTTTAAATGAGCAAAGATAAAGCCAAAAGACTGGGTTAAAATCTCTAATCCACCTGCAATTAAATGCAAGGATACGGCAGGAAATAAAGAAAACCAAACTCGCCACTTGAGAAGGTATCCTAATAAATGTAGAACTATGAAAAATCCCCCAAATTCCAACAAATCCTAAAATAAAAATAGATTAACCTCTGAGATTAGCTTAATCATTCTAAAAAAGAAAACCCGCATCCACTTCCATAGTCGTGAACTATCTCATACTAGAAATCCCAGCTAAAACATACAAACATTACGTTCTAACTCAAAGTTACGTTCTGTTACTCTTCCACCAAAAACTCCATGCATCCATCAGTCAACCTATATTATACAATCACCTATTCTTAGTAGTTGGATCCACTCAAGCTATAACAAATAAGCTTACAAACAACACACTTCCCAAACAATACTTTTGCATGTCCAATAACAAAGCATCGATGTCCAAATAATGATGAAATAAAGTCTCCAATGATAGAACGTCAAAAGGAAAATATCGATTGACGATGGAATTTCAAGGTAAATTCTAATACAACATTTCAAGATTGTCGATATTAAACTTTGATACAACATTTCAATATCATCAATATGAAAGTCCAATAATAAGAGTCCAACAACACTAAATGTATAATTGATGAGTTATTCATTAATAAAAGAGTTCATTGTATAGGGAGGTGTGCAAAACCATGATTGCACATGAAGAAAAATCTCCCAAACTAGAGCAATCCAATTGAATATCCCTACATGATTGATTTCACGATGGTTTGGATAGATATTCCAAAAGCCACAACACCTATTCTAAATTTATAGAAAATTTTTGTGTTTTAACAATATCCTCACTGAAACACCTGGTCACATTAGTAAACTAATCAATCAAGTTGCATAGGTTTTGTCAAAGGTGAAGTTTATAGTTTTTTCAACATGGATCTTGAGTATCCTTTCTCATTGGAATAGCTTAGTGTTATATCCAATAAATTTGTTACACTTTTCCATGCATTTGAAGAATCGGTCAGCAAGTTGATGTAGTTCTCAAAATTTGTAGAAGGATGCAATGGATTGTTGACAGATGACTTTGGAAAAACAAATAGAAAAGGCAACAAATGTACCACAATGAAATGTTACAATATTTGATGAAAGTTGCAATATCTTTCTCTATACAATTCCCTTGGCATAAATTTACCACCATCCTATGAAGGGAAGATGTGTTTACAATGAAAACCACCTCTGAAAAAAAGATCATGGCAGTGTTATATATTGGCTAGGTTGTGACAATGTGTGCTCATGACAACCTGATGCGCTTATATCCAAGTTATGAGGAGAATATACCATCGGGATTAACCAACTATGATAGCTTACATCAAGTGGTACTCAAGTTACAAATACGGGACGATAATGGAATAAATATATGTCTAAGGATAACAAAGCCAAAAACCTAGAAGAAGACACTCAACACCTTGCCATATAACATGTCCCTAGAATGGTGTGCAAGATCCCTTTGCTTGTAAGTGAAAAATTTTCTATATTTTCTTCTTAATAGAGATGATGATCCCACCTGACATTTTGCTAATAAAAGGATGAGGACTATTAAATTTTTGAACCATTTATATATAGGAAAATATGAAAGTTGTAGGAAGGGAATTATGCACTGGAATAATCAAAGAGAATGTACACTGAATAGGAAATTCATGACACAAATTTCAGATAATTCAGACAAGAATTTCTCAGTTAGTCACAACATTAATATTCATTCATTAATCAATAATACAACGATTATACAATAAATAGAACTTGAATGCTAAATATAGGATTCGAATCTATCAGTTCTAACTGGCTGATTAGCTAACTCGGTGTGTCTAAATCACAGCTAGATCTCACTAGTTTAACTTTGGATGTCTAAATCAGTCTACAATCGGTTAACTGATGAGGTAGGTGGACAAAAGCCACTGCAATCCCTGCATGCATGGAAAACTGACACTAGGCTAACTAATAGTGATTTAACTAATTGTAACTGGAGGATAACTCAGCATAACTTATTACCTACCATAGCCAACCAAAGGAGGTTGATTGTGGCACTTAGAATGGGATCCTATAATGTATGGATTGGTCCCAGAGGCACATAAATTCATGCATGAATGGCAGTAAGTGGAAGATAGCCTCTACATGTATCTCCCATACTCTAGTAAAGTGATAATAACTTACTGAGTTAGGAAATATGACCAAAGGAGTATATTGGACTATATTGGACAAAGAGGTATTAATTAATCCTAACACCCCCCCTTAATCCTAACTTTGGACAGCTTGGTCCCTAGCAACTAGGCCAAAAGTCACCCATACAATCTAAATGAATAAAATATTTCTTAATAAAATAAGGAAAATGGGGAAAAAATCATCGGAAACACCCCCACCCTCAAGATAATAAGTTAATCAGGAAACACACTTCCATACTTAAGAGAATTTTTTTCTCTTTGAGCACAAACTTGTGAAAATATTACTACAATTTGTAACACTATGGAGCAGTAATGTAGAATATTGGTTCTTTGGTGTATCAGCATCCTGGGACTGTGCATGTGAACCTCTCCAAACTAAATGAGTATGTCTGGAGGAATTTTCCTCCTTGGAAGAAAAGGAATATTCTCAATGGAATCAGGAACATAAACATATGCAAGATGTAAACTAGACCCATGTAGAGAAATTGAGATCAACTGATGAGAGAGAAAATTTGTTTGAGAAATAGAACCATGTGAGGTAAACCCAAGCAAATTATATGTTGCAGCCTTGAACATCGAACCATATGAGATAAAATCAGCTCCGGGTGTTAGGAGAAAGTGTCTAGGCGAATGCAGGATGTCTCTGTATTTACTAGTATTGTGAGGAGATGAGCATGTGATCAAGTAGGAAGGTAGAGAATTCCTAGGACCATGGAGAGAGAATGCTTGAGCTCCATAATATGATATATCTTCTAAAATATCCAATGATTCACAAAATCTAATATCAGCAAACTCATGAGAGAAAACTAACATTGAATCCCTAGCAACAATTTTGAAAGAGACTTGAGGTACTTGATTTTTCACACCATAATTGATGAGAATAGATACAAGCAGGATTGGAGGCTCTTGAAACTTAAAATTTGAACCAAATAAGGTCATATCATTTCCAAGAGTGTGGAACAAAGGTTCCAAGTGCTCCATTGGGATGGTAGATGCACAATTTTCTCCTTCTTCAACAAAACTCTGAGTATTGGTGCAAGCAATCATGTAGGAACTTGTTGGAAGGTCTAGATCAATGAGGCTGAAAAAATCACTCCTAAAATATGATATTTCTTCCAAAACATCCAAAGTATCACTTTTCTACACACCATTAGCAACATTAGAGAGAGAGAGAGAGAGAAATCGAATTCCTCTTCATTTTCTAAATCAATCACTGTCAAACTTTGCACAAAATTTAGAATAGAAGAATCACAAGAGAATGCCTAAGTAGAACCAGGAAGGAGATTTTTTTTTCAATAATAGATATTTGAATGTCTTCGTCTAGATCATATATATGAGAAGATGAGATATCAGAGATATCATAAACTTCTGGAGCAACAGAAGAAGGAGTCACTACAAGGAGACTTTCAATGATTCGAATTGATTGAGTTGAAGATTGAGTTTCTTCTTCATATTGATCAACTTCATCAAAGAGAATAGAGGCCGATAATTTTGAAGGAAGGACTCTTATGGTGCTGGGTGTGCTCTCCAAATTTCTAGAATGATCCTCATTGTGCTTTCCAAAGGTTCTATCTAATTTTGTCCATATATCCTTTGGGGATTCAAAATAATCAATAAGGTAGCATATGCTTGGAGAAACAGCCAAACATGTCCTTCCAAAAGCTCTATGACCATCATTTATCTCGTCATTTTCATATTCATAAAACTCTTTACCAATTCTAATAGATACCTCATAGAGACCTCGTCTCTTTAGAGATGAAATCATCTTCAATTCACACTCTGAATATCTTATGAATGAAGAAGTAGAACTAATACTCTCGAATCCATATTGAAGTTTTACCTGCAAAACAAACCAATTCGTAATCATATGTTATTTCAAACCTTTCCATGTCGATATGAGCACTTTTTCAGAGTCTGTCACATGTGCAGAGACTTCTCTGGACATAATCCAGAGTTATCAAGGCAATGATTACACGAATTATGTGGAAACTTAGCTGCTCCTCATGCACAATGGAGGTTTCTAAGGTTTGTTGCTAGCCTGAACAAGGATCTGATACCATGTTAAATTTGTGAACCATTGATCTACAAGAAAATATGAAAGTTGTAGGAAGGGAATTATGCAGTGGAATAATAAAAGAGAATGTACACTGAACAGGAAATTCATGACACAAATTTTAAATAAATCAGATAAGAATTGATGAGTTAATCACAACATTAATCTTCATTCATTAATCAGTAATACAATGATTATACAATAACTAGAAATTGAATGCTAAATATAGGATTCGAATCTATCCGTTCTAACTGGCTGATTAGTTAACTCAATGTGTCTAAATCACAGCCAGAGATGACTAGTTTAACTCCAGATGTCTAAATGAGTCTACAATCAGTTAACTGATGAGATAGGTGGACAAAAGGTGCCACACTCCCTGCATGCATGCAAAACTGGAGCTAGGATAACTGATAGCGATTTAAATTATTGTAACTGGAGGATAAATCAGCATAACTACTTACCTACGATAGCCAACTGAAGGAGGTTGTTGGTGGCACTCATAGTGGGCTCCTCTAATGTAGGGATTGGTCCTAGAGGCACATAAACTCATGTATGCACATGCAATAAGTGGCGGATAACCTCTAGGTGTGTCCCCCATACTCCAATACAATGATAATAGCTTACTAAGTTAATAAATATGACCAAATATACTATATTGGACAAAGGAGGATTAATTAATCCTAACAAGGATGCTGGTAAAACAAGTAATTATAGTGTTTGATCATCTAACTATTTCTTTATATCGCAATATGTGCCAAGAAAACAAATATTGAACCTGTATCAACAATGATAATGTTGTGACTTGATCAATCTCACAGTTGGAGGTTGATTTGTTGTTAGACGAGATGATTAGAAGCACATCAATGTGGATTACCAGCAAAGTTTTCTTCATAGCTTGAGAAAAGGGCAATTTTTTTCTTCGTTTACCCTCTTAGAGCATCGACATACCCTGTTTGAAGGAAAAGTGTGACACTGACCCACTAACGCACCCTACTTGAAGGAAAATAGTGTCGATGACAAACCTTGTCTAAAGAAAAAGTGTGTCAGTGATGCACCTTCCGTGAAGGAAAAGCATGTCACTGACAGCAGTAACACACCTTTTCCAAAGGAAAAGTGTGTCGATGATGCACCTTGTATTAAGAAAAAGAGTACATGTGACACACCTTTTCCAAAGGAAAAGTGCGTTAGACACTATTCACTTACAATATTTTTTATTAACGCCTTGTGCTAGCTATACAAGCTACGTCACTAATTTAAAGGACCATATATTCAATCAGATATCTAGATCCATTTTGATCGAGAAAATAGTCATAAGAAGATGGCTGCTACCAGCACAAGCACCCCAAATTTGAAGCAAATTTCTGGACCCATACTTACCAGTACCAACTATGATTTTTGGTCTATCAAGATGAAGATGTTTCTCCAGCTGAAAAAATGTTGGGATATGGTTGAACCTAAGTTCAAATAAATTGATACAAATTCCCTTGCTATAATGAATAATGCCCAAAATAATTTCGTAGAAGCTTTTCTAGACTGAGATGTCACAACCAAATGGTTGATCTAAAGCTTCATTGAGGAGTCCTGTAATAACTCAAAAATTCATAAAAACTTTAAAATTTTCATTTGACATCAAATGTCAAATGTCACCGCTAATGTACCCCTAACTATTAGCAGATAATAAAACAGTTTGTAAGAGAAACAAAGATTACTTCTTTATAAGAATTTGTATTATCAAGAGGCTTATCTTTAAAAACTTAGTAATGTTTTCAACTTAGCAGTTGTAATTTTCCAGAAAGTAGAAAAGAAAATTGTTTTTTATTGATGCTAGGTATACTATTGATTTCTTTCTTCAAGTAGGGGATTTTTTCTTAGGGATGATCGGGGCTTACTTAGCTTATAGCTAACATAGTGGGACTGATGGTTCTTTACAGGTTTTAACAGGTAAGCGTATGTTCCAGTAAAAATAATATATATATTCAGATCAAGAAGATACTTCTCTAGCATAAATATGATGCTAGACTTAGAATGTTTAAATGCATCTTGTCTCCATAAGAGGTAACGTTGATCTTATTTCAGTCGTCACAACTCCATAAATATTTTACAACAAAAATGCATATGCATGGGTTAAAATGCATGATCAATTACTATCAAAATGACATCAAATCATCTGGATGATTAAGATTAAATTCTAATTAATACTTGTATTCTTTCTTACAGCAAGCTTAAATAGAAAGAAACAAGGTTTGTAGCTTAATGCTTAGATCACTCAACAACATTTGATGTTTATCACCTTTACCCTTATCATAGGGTTTATAAACAATCATTTTTTTTTCAATAACTAAACCAAAACTACTTTTACTTTTAACTATTTACTCATTATTTGGATGCTATAATTACACTGAGATTCTTATATATGTCTATGGACTGCATTTACTAGTGTCCCCAACTACACACTGCAACAAAGAATTGGATCAAGATCCAAATCTTAGTTGAAAGAATGATTCTTTAGACTTTTATAGTTTTTACTTTTAATTCTTTTACTTGTATCTTACACCTCAATTCCTAGTGTACCTTTTAGCTATAAATTATACATTTACACAAGTTTGTTTAGTAAAAACTTGAGATAAGATTGTTGGTTTACATAATATAGGAGATCTTATTATAGCTTAGGTTCTAGTTAACATTTTACATTCCAATTCTTAACAAATAAAAATGCTACCTCAAGGAATCATTATATCTCCTTCTTAAAGTAGTTTATGGTTAAAACTTGTCCTTTACATATGTTTGATAAAACAAAGTTAGCAAAAGAAACTACCCTATCGTGACTTACAACAAAACCCTAAAAGAACAACCTTTTCTTATTACTATGGTTGATAGATTTGGCATCGAAATGATCAATGTACAATACATTATTAGAAATCAAATTATGATATTGTTTTAATGATTAACATTTGATTTGTAATAATCTTAATGTAGATTATAAACTGCATACATGACTATTGAAATGATACCCATGAGGATGAAAAATCTAGATGGATAGGTGGAGGTGTCAAATCCATTGGTTAAGTTGACTTTAAGTTTTTCCCTAACCCTTCATTTGCGAGAGAGAGGGTTCCTTTGACTGTGTGCGGCCGAGCTGCGAGCTCGTGGCCGCCATGACTCTATAATAGCTTCTGAATGTAGACTGCCTTCAAACAAGAAAAACTGTGAGCTTGTTCAGTGAGGACATAAGGTAGTTTCCAAAGATTAAAGACTGTTATGGAGTGTTGTGAGTGTAGAAATTGTTTTTCTTCACTGATTCAAGAACCGTGAGTTGGTTTTTAAGAAATAATACAGTGGACAAAGCTTTCAAAGAGTGTTCTTTGTTCTGGTTCAAATATTGCTCATTCCTTCAAATTTGTGACTCAAGGTTCCAGTTGAACTCGACATCTTCTTAGCTTATACCTTTACCCTTCGAGGTGCCATTAAGCTATCTCTGATGGCTTGTTTCCACGATTTCTCCAAACCAAAATGCTTCCAGGTAAATCCTCAAACAGAGTTTTGTTGTTTTCTTTTAAACTATATATATATATATATAAACAAAACTGTAACTAACACTTGTTTTTTCAGTGCAGGTTCTTCCCATGGAAAAAGGGGGGTTATCTGGTAGCACAAATCTCCCATACACAGCCACACGAAACCTGGTAAGCCCGATTACACTGAGGTTTTTCTCCTGCATTGGTGTTATGGTGGTTCGAAGATGAGAATACCTCACTGCTGGTTATGGACTTAGCTTGGGTTTTACTGTTAAATTACTTTTTTTTTTATATTGAAAACCCTAAAGGGTATTATGTGCAAGAACTTGAAGGCTATTGCAGTCGTAAATTGGGGTTTACTTGACAAAGCCTTTACGGCTTGGACGATGTAAAACTTTTTCTTAAATTTAAAAAAAAACTCGGCTCCAAGCCATGATAATGTTGTTTGACCTCTGCCTGGTTACTTAAGTTTTTAAGTGGTTTTTAAAGGTGAAGAAAAGATTGTTCGTTCAGTCGAGACTTATAAACAGATGAAAGGTTATTAATAGCTAAATTCTGGTTTACTGTTTCCTATTTAAATTTGTAGAGCTTGTTTTGTACAGGCTTTAAGCCTCGACCGATATTTATAGAAGGCCATAGGCCATTACCCTTATTTTATATTGTCTCTATTAAATTGTTAACAGTGTTATTTAATTTTTTTAACTTATCATGTAATTTAAATGATTTGCAGTAATTATATTATTGGAACTTTTACAGTGTTATTGAGTAAATTCAGTAATCTGTTTTCACTCAAAAGGGTTATTATTTTGAATACCCTACAGTTTTCTAATAAGATAGATTTTACAGGAATAATTTTAGTTCTGTTTTCTATTTTTGCTTTTAATAAATAATTAATTACAGCTTGTTGCATCTACAACTATTTCCCAATTTTTTTAAATTTTGGACCCTCCTTTTAATTTTATTTTGCCTGGATTTGTTTGGGATTGCTGAACTTTGTTGTTCCTCTGCTACAATTTTGGATCTTTTGAGGTTGAATTGAGGTAAATTTTTTACCACTTTTAGAAGTTGAATGATTATCTTTTGTTCAAACTGATGCTTTTGACTGTGAAGTTGAAATTGATGGCCTTTTTTATTTAAAATGATTTCCTTTATCATTGTTGAAAGTTTATTTATGTCTAGATTGGGACGGCAATTCTCTACGCAGCTGCCGTTGTGGAGGGTAAGTAATGAACCTCCCAATGGACAATTCTTATTTTCACCAATGCACTTTTATTTCATTTTTTTCTTTGGACTGTCAACATTCTTTTTTTATCATTATCGGAGCATTAGTCCTCTATATCACCGATGTTTCGGAGAACAGATAAAGAATGGGCCAATGGTTAGTTTTTCTTTCGTCGATTACATGGTTTTATTGGTTCAAACTATTTGCTTTGCGATGATCTTTTGTTTTCACTATCGGAATGTTTTGGCTAAGTGTTGGAGTTCTAGTCTCGAGCGACGCCACCGTTTTGGAGGCCTTGTCATAAACTCACCGATCCGTTGTTATTAAAGTTTTTGATCATCGAAGTTTTCTTTGGATTACGGAAGTCGTAGTATGATTATTTCCCGCCGTTGCAGCTGCGTACTAAACTATTCTGCTGACACATTATGGTTAGTCCTTCCGATCATTGATGCCTATGTGTTTAGTGGTAGTGGTTCTGATCTTCGATGCATGTACAATAGTCTTTAGTGTTTTATTTCAGCGAAGTTTTCTTTTGATAGCGGAAGCAGTAGTCTCATTTTTTCTCGCTGTTGCGGCTGAGTAATACACTATCTTTCCAATGTTTAGTTGGTTTATCTGCTGATGCATTTCTACCTAGTTCCCCGTTCTTTCGATCATCGATGATGTCTTATTGTCGCAGAAGCCGTAGTCCTTATGGTTTCCATTGTTGTGGCAGCTTAGTGAACTAACCTTCTGACACAGAGTTGTTATGTTCGCCAATGAGGAGGTTTTCACCCGATGCTTAGCATTTTTCCTGCAGGTGAGGGTTTTCTTGCCTTTCTTGTGTGATTTTACTTTTTATTTTCCATGGTGGTTTTCTCTAAGATGGAGAGCACAAATTGGGGTTTCGGATTAGCAGTTAATTTGTTATGATTCATTGCTTTCATCGGAGGATTTCGAATTGGTCCATATGCGGCTTGGATTGAGATAGAGAGCCCATTTTATCGGGTCTGTGATTTTAGTTTGGACAGTAGATTTAGAGGACTTTCAGACCTAGCTTGTAGGATTGTCTTTGCCTTATCTTTGCATGCATTAATATTGTTTTTAGTTCAATTTACAAAATGCATGTATTGATACAGTTTGTGTTACTTTGTCAAATGCTAAGTGATCTAAGAACTGGTTATTCATGACAGGGTGATTGCTACTATAAAGAAGATGCGTCTAGAAGACAAAGTGGAAGAAAGGAGGCAGCAAGGAAGGAAGAGAAGGAAAATGAAGAAAGATAAGAAGAAAGTAAGGGTCTAAGATCTCAAACATATCAATAGCAGCAGAGGCCCAGGCTTGGGAAAACTTCATCAGTTACCAAGCTGGTCCCTTTTTTAAAAGTGCTCTTAAAATCTTAATCTAAAATGTAACATATTGTATAAATCATGAGCACTCACTAAAAGACAAAATTGTGGGACTAAACGGTTGGGAGGAGCCCAAAGGTCACCAAGGGGCAGCCCAAGAGTTTTGCTTGTAGTATAAGTATAGGAGAGTTACATAGAAGAAAGGACTTTTTTCCAGATAGATTTGTAGGATTATGTTGTAAGAATAACTATTTCCTTTTGCAATAAGAATTACAAGTTTCCTGTTGGAGAAAGGTTGGTGGAAGATTTCAAATGCCATGCTATGGATTTGTTGAATGTGAACTATTTTGTTTTCGGCTATTTTCCATTAATTGTGAGATTGTTCTAACTCTTTGAACTTATGTTCTTTGTCATGAATGCGCTCTAGTTTATTCTATAAAATTTCCACTATGAGTAATGAAGGCTTTTCATAAACAATGAGCTATCTTATTGTTCATATATCTATTAATGTTCATTTGTTTTGAAGTAAATAACAGCTATCTATGATTTTTATTAATGCATGTGCAGAAATACGTTGCTCATTGATAAATCATAATCTTGCTCCATAGGGATAGGTTAGATAGTTAGTTTTATTTTCTTGCTATGTGTGATTTAGATGCGAGAGAGTTAAGATGAGAGGTAAGAACCTACGCATCATATTGTGACTGCTCCTTGTATTCTCTATCAGTCTGCATTCTTAGATAGGCACTTGCATATCATAATTAAATTCAAAAAACTAAAATATACATGGTGGACCGGGCCGTAACCAGTAAAACCTTTTATTTTTATTACTTGACCTATGGTATCCGGACTGTAAACTGGACGGATTCCCCAAACCAAACAGTAACGGGCTAGTTGGGAATGTTTACTGGGGAGAATCCCTAACTATTGTTGCCTGCGAATTTCCAAGAATCAACAGTTTTTGATGCTAGAAGGAGGGCAGCCAGTGCATGGCTGGCCGAGTAAACCCATTTTATCGAGATCATTCCACCGGTGATAGTTCTGAGAGCAGTTTGTTTCCCATTCCAAATCCAGAAGAGAAGGGTAAAGAGCATATGTATTCTGTCGATAACAAAGTAGTTGACAATTTGAGAAGATTTACTAGGGCTTATGTGAAGAAGATCGGAGGATTACCGATTATCACTGCCTGACCCAGAAGAGAATATCGAAAGAAAGACCATCCTATATTGGAAGACGAAGTGTTGGTTGGAGATTTTAAAGAACTGGTAGAAACAGCCTTATAGGAAGTTGTTCAACCTCTGAATCAGTTGGGCCTAGATACACCTCACTTTTCACCTGTTCATACCCCTGTTCATTAACCACCTCATTCTCCACCGAGAATCATGGCTAATGAAAACACAAATCAACCACCCAACCCGCCAAATCCACCACCTACATGGAGGGCTAGATCACCACTAAACCTAGCACCTCCTTTGCATCACTTACCTCAGGCTTTTGAGAAAATGTTGCCTAGGTTTGACCCAAGTGAAAAGAGTTTGGTAGATGATCATTTGCAAAGCTTTTACTTGGCTATAGAAGGAATACGGGATGGAGAACATGAAGATGTAGTCTGCATATTGTTCCCTCATACCCTGAAAGGAACAGCAGCCTCATGGTATTTTTCTCTGCCTACAAACTCAATCACAGAATGGGATACTTTTGAAAGAATATTTAGAAGTAAATATGCAGTCCAAAAAAATCATGCAGCTTTGATGAAAGGGTTATGTGCTCTAAAGAAAGAAAGAAAGGGAAAAGTGCATAGTTTCACTCAAAGGTTTGCTATTTATCTAAAGAATTTTTCTGCAACTGATAAACCATATGATAAAGTTTTGAGTGAATACTATACTTCAGCTCTAGGGCCTGAATTGGTCGTGTTTTCCAAGATGTCAGTCGAACCTACATTGTCGGAAACTTATGAAGAAGTTGAGAGGGTGGAAGCTAAAAAAGAGAGCATAGAAGATTATCCAGAGCAATCGAGAGAAAAAAACTTTTGGTAAGAAATCATGGTTACTGACTAAGCATAAGGATGAGAAATCACATGACTTTGAAGGCATGGTAAAGATGATGCAGAAGTTTTCCAACAGAGTGATCGATTTGGAGAAAGAAAAGGAGGCTCATAAAGCATAAAAGCCTTACTATAAAAGGAGAGAAGATAACAATCAAGCTAAATCTCCTTCACACAGTCCTGCATCAGTGAATTTAACTGAGGTAGGTATGGATAATTTTTGCAATTTTCATCAGCAGCCTCATTCTGAAAAAAATTGTCCCCAATGGATAAATTCGATGACATTAGTAATGAATCAGCTATTGGACTCTAAACTAACAGAAGCTAATGATGAGGAGGAAAAGGGTAATAAACCCATAGAAAAACAAGAGGATGATGCTCTGGTTTTATGGGACTGTGTCTCACTTTTTGATACGGAAGACGAAGGTTCTCTGAAACATGAAGAGATATCAGAAACAAATGTGACAACAAGAAGTCAAGGTTTGTTAAATAAAGACAATTCAATACTTCCAAAGATTAATAAATTTCAAGAGAATATGAAGAAAAGACAGAAAAACAACACAGATGATAAAATACCTGAATTTAACATTACCAGTCAAGATCTGAAACAAGTCAACATGCCTGATAAGCCTATTAAAGACAAAATTGATAATGCCAAGGAAAATCTCAAAGCAACTGAGATGGGGTACGATATTGTGGAGGACATTAAAAGGGCTAAGGAAAATATTTCGTTATTTGAGATGTGTAATGTACCTCAACAGAAAGAAAAATTGTTAAAAGTGCTTGAAGTACCATAGGAAGAGCTTCCCATTAACAACCAACCTATAGAAGAAATTTTTGAAGCAAGTGTGGGAGGTAAGGCTAGGTTTAAAACCCCACCATTCCTCTTGACTTTTGATATTTTAAACCATAAGGTGCACAATTGTTTAGTAGACTCAGGGTCAGCAGTCAATGTTATGCCACTTTTAGTCTGCAAAAAGATCAATGGACAACCTAAACCCACTACTTGGCAGGTTACTCAGCGAGAGAGGACTAATGTGAAAGTAGTCGGGAAATGGAAAATGTTCTGATTCACTTATGTGCCAATGAAAAGATATGTCAGTACATTGATATTGTGGTAGCAGAAATACCTGATGTTTATGGACTTGTTTTGAATCGAGACTGGCCATCAAGGCTGAATGGGTACTTCGCATCAGATTGGTCACATCTGTGGTTGCCTCATAAGGGAATTCCAAATCAGATAAAAATATTAAGAGAACCCCACATGAAGCACAATGTTACTCAATTGGAAGAAAAAAATGAACCAGTGAATTATGTGTTGGGAAATTATCTAATTGATCTAGAACCAGGAAACTACCAAGTAGAGGAAGCTACTAGTACATCAGATACCCAGCCCTATCTCCTTCGATTTTCATGAGCTTATGAGATTGATTATAAATAGTAGACTTAGTTTCAGATGTATTTTTTGTTTCAAGTACAATAGAATTAGATAATGGGTAGGCCTTTTTATTTTGCAGTCAAGCCTAGCCCCATAACTTACAAGTTGCCAGATTAGCAAGGGTGGGCAGAAAACTAATTAGTTAGTGTTTTAGTTCTCAAATTTTATTTTTCTTGATATTTATTTCTTAATTATCTTGTACATGAATAAATTGTTTCGGTTGCTCATTTTTTATTTATTTTATTTATGTTTGTTTTTAGTTAAATTTTGATTGATTTCAATAAAAGAAGCAAACTTTTGGTTGCATGGAGGGCGTCAAAATTCTGGACTAACTAAAATCCTTTATTATAAGACTGTGTACTATTGATTTATCTGAAAGAATTTCTTCTAGTTTAGCAATTTTCCTAAATGGCTATGAACACATTGAGGTCCTACTTAATCCTTGTAAAATAACTCAAGATCAAGAGGTCTGGAATACTATTTTGAGGCTCCATCCATCTCACATTTAAAAATGTCTTAGGGGGATGACAGCAAAAGACCCAGGGAAAGGAAGCAGGGTAAACAATATATTATATATAAATGATCCCATGCCAAGAATTGAAAGCCAAAAGGCAAATAAGAGTCAAAATATCCTAAAAAAGCAATGTATATCAAAACAAAGTACTAACCATATGAGTACAAAATTTCCAAAGTTCTTCTCCGTCCGTGAGCTAAAAATTAAATATATCTCTCACACAAAAGGACACTATGGATAGAGGATCCCGAATAAAAATTCAGAAAGAAAGGCATGCAGGAGGACTCAAAAAGGACAAAAGTCCAAAAGCACAAAAAGTGCAAAATGGCATGGGAATGAGGAACAAATGAATATTTCTGTTTACCATATGTTACAATCCTACGGTGTCCAAGCTGGAAGCTACCCGAAGACAGAGGTAAAAATGAAACTCATATTCCTGGCCTCAAAAGAGTTATCTTGACTTTGAAATCTTGGTTTCCATTTTCCTAAACTGGACTATCATTAATGATTAAAAGTACATACATTTGCCATTTGGGAAATCCATACATCTAGAATATTCAACATGTTGGTTTTATTATCAAACAGTCTGTTACTTAAGGAAGAAATTGTCCAGAGATTTGGGTTCACCAGGTAGTCGCCAATTGTTGCAGCTACAACTATTTCCCAAATTTTTTAAATTTTGGACCCTCCTTTTAATTTTATATTGCCTGGATTTGTTTGGGATTGCTGAACTTTGTTGTTCCTCTGCTACAAATTTGGATATTTTGAGGTTGAATTGAGGTAAAGTGTTTACCACTTTCGGAAGTTGAATGATTATCTTTTGTTCAGACTGATGCTTTTGACTATGAAGTTGAAATTGGTGGCCTTTTTTTATTTAAAATGATGTCCTTTATCGCTATTAGAAGTTTATTTATGTCTGGATAGAGGCGGTATTTCTCTACGCAGCCGCCGTTGCGGAGGGTAAGTAATGAAATTCGCGATGGATAGTTCTTATTTTCACCGATGCACTTTTATTTCATTTTTTTTCTTTGGACTTTCGTCGTTCTTATTTTATCACTGTCAGAGCATTAGTCCTCTATATCACCGCCGTTTCAGAGGATAGATAAAGAACGGGCCGATAGTTAGTTTTTCTTTCACCGATTACGTGGTTTTATTGGTTCAAACTGTTTGCTTTGCGATGATCTTTTGTTTTCACTATCGAAATATTTTGGCTAAGTGTCGGAGTTCTAGTCTCAAGCGATGCCACTATTTCGGAGGCCTTATCATAAACTCACTAATCCACTGTTATTAAAGTTTTCGATCACCAAAGTTTTCTTTGGATTGCGGAAGTCGTAGTCTAATTGTTTCTCGCCATTGTAGCTGCATACTAAACTATTCTGTCAACGCATTATGGTTAGTCCTTTCGATCGTCAATGTCTATGTGTTTAGTGGTAGTGGTTCTGATCTCTAATGCCTGTACAATAGTCTTTAGTGTTTTATTTTTCCAAAGTTTTCTTTTGATAGCGGAAGTAGTAGTCTGATTTTTTCCCGCCATTGCGGCTGAGTAATACACTATCTTTCCAATGTTTAGTTGGTTTATATGCCGATGCATTTCTAGCTAGTTCCCCATTCTTCTAATCGTCGACGATGTCTTATTGTCGTGGAAACTATAGTCCTTATGGTTTTTGCCATTGCAGTGGCTTAGTGAGCTAACCTTCCGACACAGAGTTGTTCCGTTTGTCAATGAGGAGGTTTTCGCCTGATGCTTAGCATTTTTCCTGCCAGTGAGGGTTTTCCTACCTTTCTTGTGTGCTTTTACTTTTTTTTTCCATGGCAGTTTTCTCCAAGATGGAGAGCGCAGTTTGGGGTTTCGGATTGGCGGTTACTTTGTTATGATTCATTTCTTTCATTGGAGTATTTCGAATTGGTCCATATGTGGCCTGGATTGAGATAGAGAGCCTGTTTTATCGGGTTTGTGATTTTAGTTTGGACAGTAGATTTAGAGGATTTTCAGACCCAGCTTGCAGGATTGTCTTTGCCTTATCTTTGCATGCATTAATATTGTTTTTAGTTCATTTTATAGAATGCATGTATTGATACATTTTGTGTTACTTTGTCAAATGCTAAGTGATCTAAGAACTAGTTATTCATGATAGGGTGATTGCTGCTATAGAGAAGATGCGTCTAGAAGACAAAGCGGAAGAAAGGAGGTAGAAAGGAAGGAAGAGAAAGAAAATGAAGAAAGAGAATAAGAAATTAAGGGTCTGAGATCTCAAACAAATCAATAGCAGCAGAGGCCCGGGCTTGGGAAAATTTCATTAGTTACCAAGCTGGTCCCTTTTTTAAAAGTGCTCTTAAAATCTTAATCTGAAATGTAACGTATTGTATAAATCATGAGCACTCACTAAAAGACAAAATTGTGGGACTGAATGGTTGGGAGGAGCCCAAAGGTCACCGAGGGGCAGCTCAAGAGTTTTGTTTGTAGTATAAGTATAGGAGAGTTAGCTAGAAGAAAGGAATTTTTCCCAGATAGATTTGTAGGATTGTGTTGTAAGAAGAACTATTTCCTTTTGCAATAAGAATTACAAGTTTCCTATTGGAGAAAGCTTGGTGGAAGATTTCAAATGTTGTGCTATGGATTTGTTGAATGTGAACTATTTCATTTTCAGCTGTTGTCCATCAACTGTGAGATCGTTCTAACTCTTTGAACCTATGTTCTTTGTCATAAATGTGCTCTATTTTATTCTATGAAATTTCCACTATGAGTAATGAAGGCTTTTCATAAACAATGAGCTATCTTATTGTTCATATATCTATTAATGTTCATGTGTTTTGAATTAAATAACAGCTATCTATGATTGTTCTTAATGCATGTGCAGAAATACGTTACTCATTGATAAATGATAATCTTGCTCCCTAAGGATAGGTTATATAGTTAGTTTTATTCTTGTTGTGTGTGATTTAGATGCAAGAGAGGTAAGACGAGAGGTAAGAACCTGCGCATCACATTCTGACCGCTCCTTGTATTCTCTATCAATCTGCATTCTTAGATAGGCACTTACATATCATACTTAAATTCAAAAAACTAAAATATACACGGTGGACCGGGCCATAACCGGTAAAACCTTTTATTTTTGTTACTTGACCTATTGTAGCCAGACCGTAAACCGAACGGATTCCCCACACCAAACAGTAACGGGCTAGTTGGGAACGTTTACTGGGGAGAATCCCTAACTGTTGTTGCCTGTGAATTTCTAGGCATCAACACAGCTGTTAAATTTTATAAAATAGTTAAGAGTATCAAGGTATGTTTATAGGGATAAAACCTATCTTTCGATAACCTTAAGTAAGTCTTTGAGGTTTGCAGTAAAACATCTGTTTTCAGTACCGAATGCAAATATGAACTTAGAATAAATTATTTTTAACACCTAAGAAGTACTAGCTAGGTTAAAACCTTAAGTACTATTTTTTTTTACTATTCCTGTGTTTATTTATTTAACTTTCTCTATTATGTTTATAATAAATATTAGTACTAGTAATAATTCTGCTTTTACTATGACTACTAGTGATTAATATATATATATATATATATATATTCTATTGTTTTCTTGTAATTAGATAATATAGATACTTTCAGTAGATAGAGTAAGTACTGCTAGTTTTCTGTAAATAGATCATTTGCATTTTTCATTCAGAATTGATAAACAAATCATCACATCTACTTAATCAACCGGCTATTCTAGAGTACTTCCTACACAAGGCGTGGAAAAATACAGTATGGTAATTTCTATTTATTCATTTTTCATTTAGCATTAATACTACTGTTTTAATTATAATCTACTAATCACTAATTTTATCAATATCAATGCTCTTTTCTTCATTAACCCTAACAAAACAATAACATGCATATCTTCGAAAAACTAGTAAACATTTTCTAAAAAAAGTAAATAAATTATAAATAACCTGAACAAATAAAAACATGTCAAATGATGAGGTGACAACAGCTTAAGGAGGTTGTTCCTCCCAACCAACTCTTGGAGAAAGCTTAGTCTACACTTCCTCAGGACCCCCGAGCTTGTTTCTTGGTCCTCCTGGTAGAGTACTGGGTGAAGGATGTATCCTTAAGACCTTCTGGCACCTGATTGGTCAAATTATAGCAGTAATTCAAACCTTCTTACAATAGTAAGAACTTCAGCCTCAATAGCTGCACAAATTCAATCCTCGGTAGTTAACCCCTCAAACTCACTTCAATAAGCCCCCTCCATCGAATTTATCATATGCACTTCATTCACACTGAATGATCACATTTCTAGAATGAGCAGCCTCAGTTGTCTTCAATGGGAAGTTTATAACATTTTCTAGGTATTTTGGATCATTTTTTTACTTAATGACCCACCTGCTCCAAATCCACTTTCTTGGGGAATCATGACCACAAATATAGGGAAGTTTCCACCTGCAACAGTTAGAAGTAGTTTGAGGAAGCTGCCACTTGTCAATACACTATCCACCAAGTGACCAGTTAACACTCTTTTAACAGCTTCCCTAAGCTGTTGTCTCATCATGTATTTATTTATTAACAAAATATTCTGAAATACATTAATTATCCTTGACCCCGCTTGGTCATCAATTACAAACTTAGCATAAAATGTAACATAATGTTCCTCAATAACATTAAATTGTTTTGCAAATTAGGGCATGTGAAATACACACCCCCTTAATTTATAACATCGTCCTCGATGTTATTTATTCCTTGTCCTCAAAGTTCCCCTGAAATAGAATTGGATATGCATCCTGCATATGAATTTTCAATTCCTAGGTGGCTTCTTCTGGACTAAGGTGCTTCTATTGCACCTTCACCTAACCAATGGTGCAATTCCAAAGCGAGATCTACCTCCTTTCGAGGATACAATCTGGTTCCACCAGAAAATCTCCTTTGGGTTCCACCTGCAAATCATTCCAATTAATAACATGAGTAGCATCATGTACATATTTTTTTAATACATAAATATGAAAAAAATTGTGAACTCTTAGATTTGGTGGTAGAGCTAACTGATATGCTACATGTCCTATCTTGGACAGTATTTCAAAAGGACCACAATATCAGGGTTATATCTTAGCATAGCTACCTAACCTCAGAGAACTCTTTTAGGTCTCACCTTGATAAAAACATGTTCACCTACCTGGAACTCCTTTGGAGTTTGTTTAAGGTCTGCTTGGCTTTTTTGTCGATCTGGCACAATTTTCAAATTACCTTGTACCTGTTTTACAATTAGCTCCATCTCTTTTAATAATTCAGGTCCTAATACTAACCTATCCACTAGATTACTCCAAGAGATGGGAGTATTGCATCTCCTTCCATACAAAATTTCAAAAGGAATATATCTAGCTGAAGCTTGATAATGATTATTGTAAGAAAATTCTACCAGGTGTAAGTAATCTTCCCATTTACCTGGCTTCTCCTTAACATACATTCTAAGCAGATCCTCCAATACCTGATTTAATCTTTCAGTCTGACAATCGGTTTGAGGATGGAAAGAGGTACTAAAGTTTAATGTAGTATTTAACCCTTTAAACAAAGATTTCCAAAAGTTACCTATCATTAGAGGAAATTTGGGGTCTAAAATAAGCCTTATAAGAAAGCGCGCTAACAATAAGTTCTTGTCGGTTAGAATTCAAGAACCAATAGAATTCCAATAAAATGGGTCAACCATAATGGTTGAATTGACATATTTATCATAAAAAATAACTACTTTTTTGTTCATATTTTTGACATATCTCCCTGTGTTTTTACTCAAATTTCGATAGGGAGATCTCATTGGATGTGAAATCAAATTCTGCATCCAACGAGTACCCACACTGCATACTTTTGATAGACCTTTCTACCCCAAAAACAAGAAATACCTGAAAAAAATGTGATGATGACATCATCATCAGGTTTTTCAAGTATTTCTTGTTTTTGGGGTAAAAGGGTCCATGAAAAGTATGCACTGTGGATACTCATTGGATGCGAAATCAAATTGCGCATTCAATGAGCTCTCCCAAAAGAAATTTGAGTAAAACCACAAGGAGATATGTTGAAAATACGAATACGAAAAGTAGTTTTTTTTTCCTCCAAAATTAATAAATTTTATTTTATTACTTTAACTATTATTTTATTATTTTCCTTAGAAGGCCCATTTTAGACCTCAAAATTCCTCTAATGAAACTTAGGATTTCGGTCTGAAATTATCACATTCGGTATTCCATCCAACCAAAAATTTTGTTTTAAGAAAATATCAGCAATATTTGCAGCTTTATAAGTAGTTTTTACAGGTATAAAATGGGTTGCTTTACTCAATTTATCAACAACTACCATTATTGAGTCATTTAAATTCTGATTTCTAGGTAGTCCCGTGATAAAATCAAGGCTAATTATCTCCCATTTTCAGCTAGGAGTAGGCAATGGCTGAAGTAACCCAGCTGAATGCTGATGTTCAGTTTTTACTTGCTGACATTCGAAGCACCTACCAATGTATTCTTCCAATTCATTTTTCATGTTTGGCCAGAAATAATCATTTCTTAGCATGGTTATGGTTTTCTGATAACCCGGATGCCCTGAATAAGGAGTTTTATGAACTTCGTTTAAAATTAACAGCTTAATCTTAGTTACATTAGGTATGTATAATCTATTTTTATACAATAATAATCCTTGTTCTTTCAATATGTACCTTGTACATAAACTTTCTATTAAATTTTCTCTTGCCTTCGCTTGTAACTTCCAATAATTTTCATCTTGTTCTATTTCATCTTCTAGTTGTTCTTCCAAGTCTGTCTTGTAAGTGTTGATAGCGTTGTAAAATTCAGCTTTGTATTTCTACTTAATGCATCAGCAACCTTATTCTCCTTTCCTTTAATATGTTGTATTTCAAAATCATATTCACTCAGAAAACCTAGCCACCTAGCTTGCCTAGCATTCAAGTTAGGTTGATCCAACAGATATTTCAATCCTTTATTATCCTTCATTAATTTAAACTTCCTTCCTATTAAATGATGATGCCACATTTTTAAGGCATGTATGACAGCAGCTAATTCTAAGTCATAGGTCGCATAATTTTTCTCATGAACCTTCAGCTTTCTAGACTCATAAGAAATGACGTGTCCCTCCTGAGTTAATACTCCACCTGAATCAGCATTGCATGCATCAATACATACTATAAAATATTTATTAGGGTCAGCAATTCTTAGAATTGGTGTGGTGGTTAATAACATTTTTAACTTTTTAAAACTATCTTCACACTTCTGAATCTAATCGAATTTCTTCCCCTTTTTCTGCAAAGAGGTTATAGGATTTGCTATTCTTGAAAACCCTTCAATGAAACTCCGATAATAACCAGTAATCCTCATGAATGATCAGACGTCAGTTACGTCTTTTGGGACTGGCCAATATTTGATTTCCTTTATCTTTTCGGGGTCAATAGAAATTCCTTCTTTAGTCACCACATGACCCAAATAATGGATTTTATCTTTAAAGAAGTCACATTTACTAAATTTTGTAAAAATTTGATGTTCTCGTAACTCTTGTAAGACAATTTTTAAGTGTTCTTTATGTTCCTCTTCAGACTTTGAGTAAATTAAGATGTCGTCAATAAATACGACCACAACTTTATCCATATATTTGTGCATTACATTATTCATCAAACACATAAAAATAGCTGGGGTATTAGTAAGCCCGAATGGCATAACGACAAACTTGTAATGTCCATATCGAGTCCTAAAAGTTGTTTTAAATATGTCTTCATCCTTGATTCAGACCTGGTGGTATCTAGACCGTAAATCAATCTTTGAGAACACCGTTGCTACACGTAGCTGATCAAACAGATCATCTATGCAGGGTAATGGGTATCTATTCTTGATAGTCATTTTATTTAGTTGACGATAATCTATACATAGTCGTAGCTATCAAAAAAATTAAATTGAAGATCATAACACAGCAATATAAATAATGTAAAAATTCATGCAGCTTTTAATTGAGATATGTTTTCTCCTGAAGATGGACTCAACTATGCAGTCCGAAACGCGTCGAGAACTAAAACTCTACACAGGTATCCAATCCCCCTTGAAAATAACTGCAACCTGTGAAAGCCTTAATGAAACAATCTATACATAGTCGTAGAGTTCCATCATTCTTCTTAACAAAGATGACAGGTGCCCCCCAGGGAGACACACTAGGTCTAATGTAATTCTTATCAATGAGTTCTTTTAATTGCAAATTAATTTCATTTAATTCCATTATATTCATTCGATAAGGGGATTTTGAGCTGGGAACTACACCAGGTACCAACTCAATAGTAAAATCTAATTCCCGTTTCGGAGGCAGTCTCGAAATTTCTTCCGAAAATACATCTGAATATTCCCTTAGAATCGGAATCTCCTCCAATTTTAATTTATCTCTGTTATTAGTGTTTTATTCATTAATTACTATTACGGAAAAAGCTTTACAGGCCTTCCAAACAACTCTCATAAGCTACAAAGCATAAATATGCCTTATGGTTGTTTTCCTAGGGATTCCTTTTACTTTTATTAACTCCCCATCATTGTTTATGAAAGTAAAGGTTTTATCAAAGCAATTCAGGACCACCCTATGTTGTTCTAACCAATCCATACCAATTAACACATCATATGAGCCTAAAGGTAACACATTAAGCTTAACATAGGTTTCAAACCGATCCATAGTTGTTGCACAATTTTTAACAAAGCTAATTACTTTTCTCTTTGCACCAATAGCTAGCTGAACTAGCCAAGATCTTGCAAACTTTTCAACTGAAAGATTACACTTTTCTACTAGATTAGGAGAAATATAGCTTAAACTAGCTCCTGGATCAATTAAAATAGATATAGGTATTTGATTTATCTTACCTTCCACTTCCACCATGGAAGTTTGATAATCTGCTTGCCGATTCTCCAATGTTGCGTTGATCCTGGGCATTGTCCTCGATAAATCACCAACAAACATCTCCTCCTGTATTGTGTGTATGTTGCTAACAGTCTTCTTCCGATTGGGCCAAACGGATGCATAATGCGGACCTAATTTTCCTCAATAACATTAACTTGTTTTGCAAATTGGGGCATGTGACAAGTCCATTTTACCGTGGATCACAGGAGCTACCAATGCATATCAAGCTTGGAATCTGCTTGCATACCCCTACAACGGAACAAACCGAGTAAAAATGGCAATATTGAAAAATCTTATGCTTTAGTTTGAAAGTCTAAAAATGAAGGAAACGAAAACTATAGATCATTTTATGACTAGGGTTTTAGGCATTGTAACCCAATTTCAAACCTATGGTGAACCTCTAGAACATAATATATTTGTTCAACATATTCTAATGTGTCTCACGAAGAAATTTTCTATGGTAGTGAATTCCATAGAGAAGAAAAATATCTATCTCATTTTTCCCTGGAAGAATTGGTGGGATCCCTTATATCTCATGAAGCTCAACTCAATCAATAAGAAGAGTCGTTGACCAATGCTTTCAGCACTCAATATTCCCTTAATGAGGTCGAGGAAGAGGAGGATGAGGTAGATGAAGAAAATTCTAAGGGTATCCTCATACAGAGGAGAGAACCAGTCGTGAAAATTTAGAGCACTCTTAGAACTCTCAAGGTCAAAGGGGGAGAGGAAAGAGATGGACTAGTAAGTTAAATATTCAGTGCAACTACTGTAAGAAGTATGGCCAGTATGAACATGAATGCAAAAAGAAGCAATAAAACCATAACACTAGTAGAGCCAATGTCTCTCAAGAAGTAGAAGGCTCATTAGAGGGTTTTTTCCTCTCCTATCAAGCAACTGAATAACATTCCAGCTCATATTTATGGCCACTAAATAGTGGTTGCAACAATCACATGATAGGTAACAAGTCACTTTTCTCTAGTTTGGATTCCTCTATTGTCATGAATATCAAACTAGGAGGTGACATTCTCATTCCAGCAAAAGTAAAAGGTACGGTTCCTGTATTTACAAAGAAAAATGAAAAGAAGTTTATTCATGAGGTTTTCTATGTACCACATCTGAATTTCAATCTGATCAATATAGGTCAATTACTTCAAAAAAAAATATGATCTTCGATTTTATGATACATACTGTGCCATTTATGATAAACCCCCCAATAGGAGACTCATGGATAACGTTTCAATTATTAGGAAAATAATATGTCCTCTCAGTCTCAAAAGTGCCAACCTTCCACAGTTTGTATCCCATATTGTTTCTAGTCTAGATGAAACATGGTTATGGCACTGTAGATTCGATCATCTTCCCTTAAAGAGTCTCAATCTCCTATACAAACAATCCATGGTCAAGGGTTTACAAGTTACACATGAAAAATTCAGCTCCTGTGAGGATTGTATCATTAGGAAACATCAAAGGGACAATTTCCCCACTTCCACATATCGATCCAAAGAACATCTTGATATAGTTCATACAGACCTCTATGGACCCATGAAAGCCCAATCCATAGGAGTTAGCTCTTGTTTTTTGACATGTATTGATGATTTTAGCAGGAAAATGTGGGCTTATTTCCTCAAGAACAAATCAAATACCTTCTCCAATTTCAAAGAGTTCAAAGCCCTAACTGAGAACTAGTCTAGCAAGTTCATTAAATTGCTCAGGTCACATGGTGGAGGTGAATATGATTCACATGAGTTTAGATATTTCTACAAGCAACATGGAATCTTGAGACAGATCACCACTAGATACACTCTACAACATAATGGAGTTATTGAATGAAAGAATTGGACCATCATGAACATGGCCCTTAGCATGTTATCACACAAGAAGCTATCAGATGCGTATTGTGCTAGAGTTGTTGCATGCTGAGTGTATTTTCTTAACAAATCACCCTTGGTGAGTGAATAGGACAAGATTCTTGAAGAAGAATGGAGTGGCACTAATTCTAGTGTTGTGCATCTAATAGTTTCTTGTTTTGTTTCATTTTCTCATGTACCTGATGAACTTAGAAGAAATCTAGATAAGAAGAGTGAGCGATGCATTTTTACAATGAACAATAAAAGTCTTACAAGTTGTATAATCCTATCACCAAAAATATTGTGGTGAGAAAATATGTGAAGTTCCTTGAAGACAAATGTTGGAGTGGTCCTTCAAACATACAACATAAAAAAAGTTCAGATCTCTTAGGTCTACATCTCATAATTCCAAGATTGGAAGTACAAAATACAGAAGAAACACCAGCAGACATCCCACCTCAGAACCTAAAAACTAGAATTTTGAGGGAGTTACATGAGCAGACTCATGTTATTGATAAGCAACTTTAGTGTGCCTTGTTTTCCTGTCAACCCACAACTTTTAATGAATCAATAAAGGATGCACAGTGGGTACACACAATGAATGAAGAGGTTGATGCTATTGATAAGAATTATGTTAGTGATTGAGCAAAATATGAAGATACTTGAACTTTAAAAATTTAATCCATGATAAAACTGCATATAAATCGCATCAATAATCCAAAGATATAAATCAAAACATATAACACAAGATATACCCTGGTAAAACCCTCCACTAACTCGAAGGATGAAAAACCCAGCAAAATATCTTAGAGTATGATTGATATGTAGCAGAGAATGATTACAACACAATAGCATATTTCTTCACCGAGAGCACCAGAGCGAGGAGATCAAATGGAACACTATATCACGTTTTCCAAGTGCATGGCACTTTAATAACATGTTAGATTAGGTTTTACAAAAACTAGAATTGTTGCATGCATCAGCAACTTGTTAACACTTAGAACATTGATCCATATTCAATAGTGTGCCCCCCATTGATCTAGTTCCAAGATGGCACTCCATAACTATCTCCCACAAGAATATATGTGCCTTACATTAATTAACTAACTCTAACTGAGTTGCTAACTAAGCGTATTGAGCTGAATGAATGGAACTACATGCAACTGAATGGAACTAAGTGTAATTGTATCCAACTGAGTGTAACTGAATTGAATTGAATGGAACTACATGCAACTAAATGTAACTGAAAATAACTAAATGTAAATGAACAAAACTAAATGTAACTAAATAAAACTGAATGTAACTGAACTGAACTGAGTGGATCTACATGCAACTAAATTTAACAGAACAAAACTGAATGTAACTGAACAGAACTAAAAGTAATTGAATAGTAACTGAATGTAATTGAACAGAACTAAATGTAACTTAACAGTAACTAGTGCTTCTCCATCAGTGTTTATTTCCAACAACCAATTGCATAAATTAAGGATTTGATTCCTTCATTAACTAAAATTTTTTTACCATAACTAATACTCAACTGATATCTAATCAATTCGAGTTCAATTGATGGCAACGTGGACAATTCGAATTCTCTCTCCATCTTTGTGCTTATAATAAATATCTCTACATGGTCCATATGTGTTTTCATTAATTAATCATTTATATCATATTACACTCAAAAGATCGTTTCCAAACCTACGATCATATGTATTACCCCAGATCATATATTCACATGCTAAATTAAATCACTCTAGGGGTATTTAATCCCTAAAGGATACTTGTATCCCATATTGACCATGACTAGCCATACATCACATAGTATATCCACTTTACATAGTAAAGTACACCACCTCACAACATGAGGATATTTGTAGAACTTGATATTACTCATAAGTCTACTGCCTTGATATTACTCACAAGAATTTACTTGATACTACACACAAGTTTATTGACTTGATATTACTCACAAGTATACTGTCTTGATATTACTCACAAGACTCAACTTGATATTACTCACAATATTTACAACATCACCACCTCAATCATATGAGGATATTTGTAGGACGTGATATTACTCACAAGTCTATTGCCTTGATATTACTCACAAGACTGGATAATGACTCGTGATGATGCAATATCAACGCTCCCTCTCAGTGAGGGAGACAATGTCTTCCATACCAAGCTTATATCAAAAATGTCTAAACTTTTTCATAGATAGAGGCTTGTCACAAATTTTCAATACGCTCATCGGTACCTATGTACTGGAACTCATGACCATGACTTTAATGAAGTGAAACTTCATCTCGAATGTGTTTTATCATAAAACACATATAGGTTTTTCGAGAAAGATTGAATCTTAACACCTAATGATTGTAGGCTCAAGTCTTTCACCCTAGTAGGTAGCATCCCATGCTACACTACTCATTGGTATGTAGTACTATCCGTAAAATGGATTTTTCTTCTGTATTATCTCAAACATACATCTTGCTTCTATAGTACTAGTCACAATACACTTAGCTTTTGTAGTACTGGCCTCAAATTACATTTCTTATCTCAGGCTAAAACAATAGATGGATAGCAAAATCAAATAATAGGTCTTCCATGTATCAACTACAAATAAATATCCTATTCTAATGTACCTCAAAGGTACTTAGACATATGCTTAGTAGAAAGCATAAAATACAACATGTCTGCTCAAAGACCAACCAGCTACTTACAAAAAGTAGCATCCTCTGGATCCAATCCAGAATACAGTTTCTCTAAACTAGAAACCATGGATTTTAAAATCCATCACATACAATATTATACAACAAATGTGTAATAACATGCAGAAAGAAAGACTTGTCTTTTCTTTCACTCTTCAACATTTGTTGACTTCTTGAATCTTATGTTATCTAGAGAAGTTCTTTGTGATCTTTCCATTCTCTGTGATGCTCTTCAAGTCATGATCGCTTTCTCAGTGATCCTTCTCTTTATATTTGTAACACCCCAACTACCTCTCCAAGATGTTTTAACTGTTCTCTAACATTCTAGAATATAAATAGTCTCTGATACTTTTGACCATGTCTCTGCTCATCTGGATTCTCTCCACAAGCTATCACATCCCTTGGCTTCCTAAGTCATGTATTATGACTAAATCATGGGGGAATTATATGTTGTCACCTATGAAGACACATCAATACTCCCTTTTCAACTAGAGGAGTTCTTATGTACTATACAAATCTTGTCCCAAACATAGGCTTAGTAAGAATGTTGGCAATGTTTCTCATCTGTGGATATGTACCATGTCTCGAATATAACTAACTAGAACCCTAAAAAGATTTACTATTTTTCAACATACATTATCTAGAGAAACACGTGTGATCTTCATTAATCAATATACTAGTCAGATGTCATATATCTTTGAAACTATATTTTATTGATCAATACATATATGAGTCCTCATACACTTATACCAAGTAGGTACCACAACATATTCTTTGTACATGTCTATGTACAAACTGGAAAGCACATAACAGTTCATGGGACCTGTCACTAACCAAATACATCTCAATTGGATTGATGTCCTCCAAATATTAAATAATAATTATAAAATTTCATGTTTACCTTCATATGTGTGTCCATGGATTTGTAGTCCATCATCCTAAAACTCTTTAGGCTCTTTTATTGCACATTTTCCTTAACGGAGGAAAATATTTGTCTGGTGACTTCCACACCACTAATCATAAGAATCATAAAAATATTCTTAAATACATTTATCATTTTTCTTATGAATATAAGCATCATGCATATCTCCTTTTACAGTAGGTACATCAACCAGTTACACTGGTTCTTCAGTAGCTAGCGAGACTAGAAACTCCCTCTCACCATGTAAATGTGAGAATCATAATATGGGTCCTCCATCACAAATATGTATGCTCATCTATATATGAAGCTCTTATTTGAAAAATGAATTTAAATAAAATATAATATCTCCATGAGTCTTCGCATCTATCATAATACAATTAAGTTGTCTATTTTTTCTGCTTCCCAAGAGACATGGGAACCTCCTGAACTGTTCTCTTTTAGGATCAACCATCAGAATGACTCCACATTCATGTCCTTCTTTAATTGTAGGTAAGGGCATATTAATTTTCCCTACAAGAAGAATTATTCTAATGGTTAGAACCATTTCATACTCATGAATTTTATTCACATGAAATAATCTCAATATATTGATAAAGATTTACCTATTTATGTACAGATATTGACCAACCGATTTATCATAACCGATTATAATATTATGTACTGATATGGAGCCCTATATCAGTCCAAAAATTCATTTTATAAAATAAATATACATCCCCATGTTCATATCTCATGAGGTAAGCATGAAGCCCTCTATCTATCCAATCATGTAGTCTTATGTTCACAGATTATGAAACAATCATGCTTCCCTAACTATCATGTCTTATGGAGGATATTTTCAACCTTATATCAGTCCTATATGAGTATATATCATTCCTACATAATTCTTATATCAGTCCCATATCATCTTGCAAAATTTTGGACTCATGATATTGATAACATGCTAATAAAGATAGAAAAACAATGTATATGCTAAACACAATTCCAAGTCTAGGAATATAGATCGTAATAAAACAAAATCTGATTTTATAAAAGCATATGATAATCAAATAGTCATGCAACCCAAAATTCATATCTCAAGAATCAATCATGCAGCTCGATATTCATATTTTATAAAACAATCATGTATGTTCTATATTCATATCTTATGAAACAATCATGCATGCTTTTATATTCATATTTTATAAAATAATCATGTATGCTCTATATCACTGCAATGAAAACATTCAAAAGCATATAGATATAAATATCATATAATAAAAAAATTGGGTACTTATATTTTTATTGTTTTGCATGATCCCTCTTAATCTCTGATTCCTTGCGGAGATTACTGTAGTCCCTCAATCTTGATCTCTTTGCAAATTTGAGTGCATGCAAGAGGTAGCGAATCTCAGCAACCCAGAGCGAATGTTCTTCTTCAAAGAAAAATTATTCCAATGATCATCATGTTGTTTGGATTCAACTCTATGAGGCTCTCATTATACACAAGATCCATTGAATAATGATAATATCCAACTTACAACTCTTGGTTTGTTCCATCAATTCGTCCACTTTGGGAAAATGGCCATAACACGAATTCTGATAATTTCATATTCAAATACCTTATTGTATCTCTCACAATTGTGAATTTTTTAAATATTCTTTCAATTGAACTAAATCGGTCCATTTTGGAAGTGGGCTTTTAACTGTTTTATCTTATTCCTCGCGGATTGATCAAAACGTCTCCACGAAATTTGTCTCCAGAAAAGTAACAGAAATAGTGCATATTGACTTTCTCTTTAATTCACCCTCCATACAGAGTCCTCACTCACTAAGGTCAAATATAAATCTAGATCATTCTCCTCAAGAATGCTTCATACTCTCTCCTTCAATTTGGAAGAATATTCAAGTCAGTCTTCCGGTTGGAGGAGATCAATACCATGGCTCCAAGATCTTTGCTCAGTACTTCTCAAGATCACGTAGGATTTTGTTGCTAGCACAAACTAAGCTCTTACACGCCCTTTCTCTGATACCATGTTAGTGATTGAGCAAAATTTGAAGATACTTGAACTTTAAAACTTTAATCCACAATAACAGTGCTTGTAAATCACATCAATAATCCAAAGATATAAATCAAACCATACAACACAAGATATACCCTAGGAAAACCCTCCACTGATTCGGAGGATGAAAAACCAAAAAAACGATCTTAGAGTATGATTGATATGTAACAGTGAATGATTACAACACAATAGAATATTGCTTTCACCAAGAGCACCAAATAGAGGAGATCAAATGGAACATTGTATCACACTTTCCAAGTGCATAACACTTTAATAACAAGTTAGATTAGGTTTTACAAAAAATAGAATTGTTTCATGCATCAGTAACTTGTTAACACTTACAACACTGATCCATCTTCAATCATGCACCCCCCATTGATCTAGTGCCAAGTTGGAACTCCATAATTATCTCCCACAAGAAGATATGCGCCTTCCATTAATTAACTAACTCTAACTGAGTGGAACTGAATGTAACTGTATACAACTGAGTGTAACTGAACTAAACTAAATGGAACTGTATACAACTAAATGTAACTGAAAAGAACTAAATGTAATTGAACAGTAACTGAATGTAATTGAACATTAATTGAATGTAACTGAACTGAACTAAACAGAACTTCATGCAACTGAATGTAACTGAACATAACTTAATGTAACTAAACAGTAACTAGTGCTTCTCCATCAGTGTTTATTTCCAACCATCACTTGCATAAATTAAGGAGTTGATTCCTTAATGAACTAAACTTTGTTTACCATAACTAATACTCAACTTATATCTAATCAATTCGAGTTCACTTGATGGAAACACGAGAAATTCAAATTCTTTCTCCATCTCTTTGCTTATAATAAATATCTCTGCATGGTCCATGTGTCTTTTCATTAATTAATCATCTATATCATGACCATACTCATAAGATTGTTTCCGAACCTATGATCATATGTATTACCCCGGGTCATATAGTCACATGCTAAAGTAAATCACTCTAGGGGTAGCTAATCCCTAAAGGAGACTTGTAGCACATATTCACCATGACTACCCATACATCACATAGTATATCTACTTTACATAGTAAAGTACACCACCTCACAAAATGACGATATTTGTAGAACTTGATGTTAGTCACAAGTCTACTGCCTTGATAATACTCACAAGACTTTACTTGATATTACATACAAGTTTACTAACTTGATATTACTCACAAAACTCAAGTTGATATTACTCACAAGCTTTACAACATCACCACCTCAATCATATGAGGATATTTGTAGGACTTGATATTACTCACAAGTCTATTGTCTTGATATTACTCACAAGACTGGAGAATGAATCCTGATGTTGTAATCTCAACAAATTAGACTTGGGATCTTGTTGATATCCCTATAGACAAAACCATTATTGGATTCGTCTATAAGACCAAACTAAATGAAAAAGGAGAGCTTGAAAAGCACAAGGCAAGGTTTGTTTCCAAAGGATATGCACAATAGTATGGTGTAGATTATGATGAAACCTTTGCTCTTGTATCAAGGATGGATATTATCAAAGTTGTACTTTCCATTGCATCACAAAATAAGTGACATGTTTATAAAATGGACGTGAAATTTGCCTTTCTCAATGGTATTCTTGAAGAAGAAGTCTATGTAGAATATCCACCTTGATATATTGTCAAAGGCCATGAATAAAAAGTGTTTAAGCTGAAAAGGCCTTGTATGGTCTAAAGCAAGCTCCAAGAGCTTGGTACAGTATGATTGACTCTTATCTCATCAACAATGAGTTCAACATAAGCAGTAATGAGCCCACTCTATATGTAAAAAAAGATCAACAAGGTAAAATCTTGATTATATGTCTTTATGTCGATGACAAGATTTACACTGGTAATTTGATGCTTGAAGAATTCAGGGCAGCCATTAAAAATGAATTTGAGATGAATGATCTAGGTCTAATGAAGTACTTCCTTGGTATGGAAGTTACTCAAACTAATCAAGGTATTTTCATTTGTCAGCATAAGTATGCTACTGATATTTTACAGAGATTCTGAATGGATAAATGTAAACCAGCAAAAACCCCCATTGTTCTAGGCACTAAGTTAACAAAGAATGATGATGGACCAACAATAAATTCTACACTCTATAAAAGAATGGCAAGGAGTTTGATATAGTTGACTACAACTAGACCTGATTTGTTGTATGTTGTGAGTATTATTTTGAGATTTATGAAGTCTCCTAAAGACTCTCACTGGAAATTTGGAAAATGAATTCTTAGATATGTTGCAGGGACACTTGGATATGGCCTTTGGTACACTCATTCACCAGACAATACTCTCACAGGGTACACTAACAATGATTTTGTAGGAAGTATTGATGATAGGAAAATAACATATGGTTATGCTTTTCATTTGGCTACAAATCTGATCTCTTGGGTATCTCATAAATAGCCCATTGTTAGCATGTCATCTAAATAAGCAGAATATGTAGCAGCCACTACCGCAGCTTGCCATCCAGTTTGTCTAGTAAGACTTTTTAAAGGAAATGGGACACACACAAAAAGGATCTAACTCCTATTTTTGGAAAATAGTTATGCAATAACATTGTCCAATCATAATGTCTTTCATAGAAAGAGCAAACATATTGCACTTGCTATCATTTCATTCATGAAATAGTCAATAATGGAGATATTACATTATGTTTTGTGGCTCTAAGGAGCAATTGGATGACATGTTCACCAAACCATTGGGAACACTTGCATTTGAGTTTTAGAGACAACGCATAGGGATTGACAGTGCTGAAAATATTGTCCCAATTGAGATTAAGGAGATGTGTTAAGAAATGTAATTCACTGGTCAAATGAAACATTAATCAATCTCTTAGTTGAGTAGTTGATTTGGTCACCTTATCTTTATTAGTGACTCATAGTATTTTCTGACCCATGGTATTTACTAATGGTTTTGTTGTTATGTAGTCATATATATGCTACTGCTTAATAATTAAAAGGCAATTAATATACCCACTTGTGTAGTAGGTCATGACTTTATTAGAAACATAGATTGTGTGTTGGTCATTTGGACAAGGAAATATTAACTTAATCCTATTATTGAGAAGTTTCAATAAATTCTTATGTTTATATGGAAAAAGGTGGTAAGCAAAGATAATCTAGATCAAGTACATGCAAGAGAGAAGGTTGTTGGTTATCATACTCGGAAAATAAAATGAAAACAATGACAAATTGGCATGCTTATTTTAACAGTGAATTTTTAAAAATTGTTTTAAAGAAGGATACATTAGAAACCAAACCTTTATATCACTTATTAATTATTTCATGTAGAAATGAAACATTATTTTCAAATTGTTCTTGTGTTATTCATTCACACTATTATTATTTTTATACAAAACTAATTAATTGAAAATCTTGTTTTGTTTTGGAGATATCTAAATAAGCTAAAATAAAATAAGGCAACCATTCCAGTTTAAGTTATAGCAAATATCAAGGGAAAATATAAAATATTTATCTTAAAAGGGAAATTGATGATCAATTACTATCTTTACGGGATTAAACAAGAACCCTAAAAGGGAATGGTTGTAATGAACCAATGTAACCATAAATCAGTAACGATGCAACTTAAAAAGACTCATCTATTGAAATTGAAAATCCTTATGATGTAATTAAAAGAGAACTTTGTCGGAGGAGACTCTACAATGAGAGGCTTTTGGCATTGGATTTCAAAATGATGGATTATTCCTAAAGATGGAATTGAAGAAAATTTTATTCATGACTTGTTTGTACAATAGAGTATTATTGATCATAGATTAGGTTCAATAAATTTATTTATTTTTTCATTATTTAAATCTGCAGAACATTATAAATAAGTTACAATTTCTTCTAATTGGAGGATATAATTTTTTTTGTTATGGTTGAATTATTTTGATGTATAATTAACTTAGTATGTTGATAAATATAATATTGGAAATATGAGTTTTCTTTGTTTTCAATAAAAAAAAAATATAATTAATTATTTTATAGTTATTTATTTTTCAAATTAAGATTTATCCTAATTATATTATTTGATTTTATTAACATTTTATGTATTTACTTATGAATTATTTATGAGTATAATTTATAGCAATTGGTATATGAGTATAATTTATAGCAATTGGTAGTTTCATGGTTGTCAACATGGGTGCATATGGGTAGTTAAAGGTAATAATTATATTATTATTTTTTTGTTATTTTTTTTAGCATTATTTGTTTAAACATATTTGATGGTGGAGATTGTTAGATAAAAATTATCGTCTTATAAATTATTAATCTGAATTAGTAGACTTGTGAAGTACGGTGCAAAGCATATATAGAGAACATTTTTAAAGTGCTTCAAAACTTTCTTGTTTAGTGCTTCAAAACATATAATTACTTCACCCATCCACACAAAGCAAATGAAAGTAAATTCAAAATCAATCAACTAAGGAATGAGATGCATTTCAATATTGACAGGGACTTAAGTGACCTTCTATTGATGCGTGGAAAACTCTCAGGTACCGACAGTAGGGATTTTCCCTAGTAATCGATCCCAACTAGATTGTCCACCATTTGGTATGGGGAACCCATCCGGTTGACGATCCAACTACTGTAGATATAAGGTCGTTTTAAATCTTTATCGGTTACGGCTTGATCCACCATTTATGTAATTTTCTTAAAGTCAATGAAATGGTGATGCCTAAGCTAAATGTAGGTGACTGATGAACAAGAACTTCGCAAGTGATGTGTAGGTTCTTAACTCCTGTCTTATCATTCTTGCTCCTCAATCACTTCTATAAATCTAAATCTAAGTAAAGTTATTATATTCTAGCTTATTCTGAACTAATCTATTCTATCCCCGTAGGGAGAAAATTTAAAAGAAATAGAGCAATGTACTGTAATTATCCATAATGAATTTCGCAGATAATTGTTCCAATTCCATACGCATAGTTACAGCAGAAAGATTATCAAAGATAGCTTTGAAATAATAAAGTATTCATTACTCAATTTATGTACAGAATTTTATACAGAAAGAAAAACCATTCATCATTAAATAAATAATTCATAAAAGTCAAAACGATCTCACAGTTGTACGGAAAATAAATAGAAGTAATTCCACATTTGAAATTCCACACAATCCATGCAAATTCCCATGCAGTCCTTTCCCAGCGAATATGTCCTTCTTTAATAGCAGAAAAAAACCAGTTCTTCTTACAAATAAACTAGCCTCATTATGCTAGAAAAAAGTTTATATATTCTACCTTCTACCTCTTATTTATAATACAATCACCATGACTCGTCGACTTCCCTGACCTTAGGAATTCCAAAATTTTGTCTTTTAGTGCTTTGCACTAGAAAAATAACAAAATACACAAAATGACAAAATACATAAAAAGACAAAAGTTTCAAGTGGGTCCATCCAAGCTTGAAATATATTCCCCTCATCCATTGGATTCGTTTGCAATAGTCTGATAATTTATCAGCTCCATCATTGGCACAATCACTTCATGTACGGCCAGCTGGGTCTCCACACGTGTCACCCTTTCTGGAGTAGTTCTATATAAGTCTTCCAAGATATAATTGCGGACAGAAGCTTGTGCAACCCAAGTTTTAACATCTTCTTCATTGATGATTTCTATTTTCTGAATGCAGTGTTCATCCTCGTGCAGTCTATCTTATAGATATGCCACATGTTGATCCTTTATTGGGAAGTCATTGATATTTGCAGTTGAAGAAAGATGGCATCTATCATGGACTTGGGGCATCTTTTTATAGAACTCTGTACATTTTTCCAGATTCTTTTTTGATTTCATTGTTCAATCTTACATAATCTTTTCTACAAAATTCTAGGAGTGCCATTTCTATTTTTAGGCCTCTGGCTGTCTTCTACGGCAAGTGTTCGGGAAATGTCGAGTTGGCCTCCACCCAGGTCAACTCGATTTGAACCTTTTTAGTGAATTTTATTAGTCTTGTCCTGAAATTTAGTGACTCTGCTGCAATTTCATTCAATCTTGTTTCTACCATATTTACCGTATATATTTCACCCGAGAGACTCGCTTGAACTTGGTGTATATGTCTCCGAATTATACAGGCTTGGTCATGAAAAGGGGTGTTGTCAAGCTGCCTCTCATTGGATACCTTAAGCTGAGTTTCAAGAGATCCTTTATGTGCCACCAATTCCTCTACCTGGGTTTTTAATTCCACCACTTGTTGTCTTGTCGTGGATCCCCTTGATTCCAGTTCTGAAATTGTGTCTTCAAAATCTCTTTTCTCTCCCTCCATAATGGTCACCTACACCTCCAATGCATCCTTTTATGTTTCTAAAGTTTGATACTCCCTTTGGAGTCTTTCCTTCTCTAATAAGATGGCATCGTGTTTTATTTTCAATTATATGTCCTCTCCTCTTTCCTTGACTAGAGTATCTTTCATTTTGAGCATATTTTCTTTGTGATGCTCTACACTTTCTGTCAACCTATCTACATTTTCAGCGCTGGCTTGCGCAGCTGCTACACTAACGGAGGCCATGAACTTGGCCCTTTATTAGTACCCTCCATGACAGTATTTTTGGTTACTGTAACCACATCAGCATGCGTTATTGTTTTCAATCACTTTTCAGACCTTCTGGTGATGTTCTTTCTTATCTTATCATAAAATATGGTATCCAAACACACCACTCTATGCTTCTTAGACAAATTGAATGGAGTGAGCCCAAGTTCTGCAAAAGGAATGTGGCCACCCATGATTGTGCTACCTAATGAAGTAGGAGATTCTATCGGGTTATTGTGAGCTACTTCTCGATCCAATTCTACCCTAAGTTTGTCCTCCTCCTCCTTCTTCTTTTGTTCTTCAACTGCTTTATTGGCTTCCTTTTGTTTTATCTCTGCCTCTTCTTCCCTTAATCTATTTTCTTCTTTTTTGCCTCTGATCCTCCTCTATCTGTTTCTTTTCAACTTCTTCCTTCTGTGTCCTTTCGACCTTGACCTATTGTAACTTCAAGGCCTCCTCTTTTTCCTTCTACAATTGCTTCACTACTGCACTGCTTCACCCCCATGGGTGCCGCCTTTCTTATTGAACCTCTTACTCAACACGACAGTCATGTTACTGGTGTTCTTATATACTTCCTCATCCCTATCTAAGTGATGAGAGTATTCATAGCATATCCCAACAGTCGCATAATGTTCTACAATTTTTCCATTTACATCATTTCTTTGGAAACTCTTCTCTCCAAACTGAAAATTTTCCAAATCTTTTACAAACTCGGAGGCACCTTTGACTTTGGTGAATTTGTAACTTCCTATGCTAAAGGGTAGTGGTGGGAAGGTTTCCTTTTTCATGTCAAAGAGGAAGTTACCTACTCCATTTATGAACAACTGTTAGACTGCTTCTTTATGGACTACATAGTCCGTGGCATATTTGGGCTTGAGTGACGGGGCTTTGGAGCCTCCATACATCCTTAGGTATGTTCCTTCCTGAGAGATAAAATAATCCCAATATTCGTAAATAACATCCATGGCATTATCTGACTAGAAATTGGGCTCTTTGAGGAATATCAGCTCATACAGGGGCATTAGAAACTCTTCACATATAATATTGTAGAAACTTGCATACCTATGTGCCCAAAGAATCTGATAAGAAACATATACAGGGGTCTCGATGTGTTTCCAAGTGCACCCGAGCTTGGGGAATGGGTGTCTGCACATAATGCAGTTAATCAGGTAGGAGGCCATGTAAAATTTTGATCTTTTATGAGTTATCCCTCCCTATGTGGCAACTACACAAGATGATAGGCTACTCGATATGATATCTACCCAATTGAAAATTGTGCCTTCAAAGGCCACATAATAAATTAGCATGATCCAACTTAATTTATGCAGTTTTCCATTTGCCCGACCAAAACTCTTATTTAGCATCAAAGCTATGATCCTAGAAGGGGGTCATAAGATTGTGGATCCGTACTCGCCAGTTTCCTTTTGGCACAGTTTTCTTCCTATTATCATCATCTTCTTTGCACATTCCAAAATATCCAAATCTACCTGGTTGACCCACTCATCAGTCATCATAACCTGCGGAGTAGGCAACTTACAGATCGATGTTATGTAGGCTGGAGTGAAAGAAGCAAAATCTTCCCCCTCTATATTAGAAATAATAATTATGGAAGGGTCCGTCCAAGGAAAAATCCGACCAATGACCTCTGCGCATGGGAACATGAGCATAGTGAGAGATGTCTTAGTAATACCACAGTTATCTTGAATAACTTAAAACAACATTCATTTTGTGTCACAAAATGAAATAAACCAAAATGAGAGGCAAAGATACTAAGTATATGAATCAATGTTCTTTTAAAAAGGAGAGTGTGATTAGTGTCCAATGTTATAATAGAGAACATGGCTATATTTACCATTCTATTGTTGGCCATTCAGGAAATGTTTTGTGAGGTGGAGAGAAGTAATTCCCTAGAAGTTGCTTAGTCATTTTATGCTTATGAAAAGGGTGCATGTTTACCAAGTTTAAATGAAAACTCACCAGCTTGTGTGTATATTCCATTGTAATAGTTACACATTGATGTTCTCATATGTTCTCTTTCATGTTCCTAAACAATAATAATAGGTCAAAACACACATAAACCTAAACATTTTACCATTTGTTCTTTAATGCATAAATTTAAATTGATTTTACCGAGGTTAGTGGATTTCGCAATCTTTGTTTTCAACTTCCTGTTTATCAAGTTCAAACTCTCAAGGAAGTCAATTCTACCTATAACCTTATTCCCAAGCAGGGATGTGTAATAAAGTCAAGCTTCACATTATCGGATGGTGAATTCTTGAAAACTTAGTTTCGTTTAAAACAAAATGATCATTTTGGTGTAACACTACCCAGTGATCTTTCCACTCTATCGTGCTTATAGGGTGCTTGAAAACGTTCCCCACCCCAGGATAACCACTGTGAAGTAAAAGCATGTGCAACCAAAATGGAAAAAGCTCTACTCAAAACCAAACACCCGAGAAACACAGATGAGCAAGTACTTTGGATAGGGAAGTCATCCTCATCCTAGATTGAAAACAATGCAGATTTTGGTATAAGGAAGATCTCATGAAAAAGGAATCCCATCGGCTCAGGGAGGGGCTATGCCCTAGTAAAACCGCACACACAGCTGAATTCCTAGTGTGATAATCACGTGGAAAAGAAGCATTATGTAGTACAAAATCCCATGGAGGATGGGCGTGAAAATGGCTGCGAGGCCCTAAGCTTAAAAATCTTTGGGAAATACGGTTAAAATGTAGAAATAGCACCCTAGGGGCTGANAATGGTTTTTGCGATGAAAAATTAATAACAACGCATCGTATATATATATATATATATATATATATATATCGATAAAACCATCATTAATACAGTTGTTGAAAAGCATTTAATGCGGTGGTGTCAAAAACGTCGCTTGGCACCAAAACTTCGAAACTTGCCACATAACATCAATACATGTCGATCATTTTCTCCAATATTTTCCGATATCATTAGTGAAGAAATGTGATTTTTTTGCGACAGTGTTGACGAAAAATGATGAGTTCCTCCAACCATGTTGGCAAAACTTATTGAAATCCTCTAATACCAACGATGAAAACTCATCGAAATATTTCGAAGGATTTTGTCAGGGGAAAGCTTGAAAGTGCAATATACCTTATCAAATGAAATTCATGAGTTTCTTCGACTGTGTCAGCAAATTTTGGTGAGTTTCTTCGACACCTCGGCAACACTACCGAGTTCTGTCGAAATGGCTCATTGCGAAAACTTCTTTGGATCTAGCCGATCGTGTCGAAAAAACTGGATGAGTTCTTCTGATACGTCAGTAGAAATGGCTAAGTTTTTTCGATATGTCAGCAAAACTTATAGAATTATTCTGATACATCGACAGAACTGGATGGGTTTTTCGATATGTTAGTAAAACTGGTCGAGTTCTTCCGATACGTCGGCAGAAAAACCTGATTTTTAACTTTGCCAAAAAAAACTTATTTTGTTAACTCTTGGAAAAAAATAAGTGTTTAGGATGAATTTTTTAGGACTGAAAAACTAGTCTAAGTAAGCTTAAGATCAAAAAAGTAAGGAGGGGCCCTAGAATGTAAAACTTTTGGGGACGTAGTAGCATCAGCAACACCTTCTTACGTAGAACCACAGGGAATTCATATGTAATTGATGGGACTATGATTGAAAATACTCTATTGAGTTTCAATTAACAATTTTGAAACAATACTTGAAAGACACCAATTTATCCTAAGTCACATTGCATAAACCATGAATGCTCGAGATCAACACTACTCCATTTATGGGATGAAATAGTAGACCCACAAGTTAACACCTCAGTGTTAATAAGAATATGAAATCATCTATCTTAGATTATGTTAATCAAGTTCATGATATGAAATCCAATCCAATCACTAACCCAAATTACAATACAAATTTACAGGAAATTAAGAGTTTTAATGTTGTGCTACATGAAAACAAAATGATTCACATCTATAGGATTAATTGCATGAAAAATGGAGTAATGAACATATACAATATTAATTTCCAATGACACTTCCACACATAACTCACAAAATCACACCACGTGTGTTGATAAAAGAGACACGCACAAGGTGTGGTTCCAGATATGAAAGGTGCCTTCCTCTACTAAAAACCGCACTCACTACCTACTTAATAAACACAAAGTGATGAAGATCAAACGAGCATTGAACAAGTACTTTTAATAATTATAAAAAGAGTAACAAAAAGGATTCCTCCCTGGATAGTAACACTTCTTCCTAAGATCCCAATCTAATCTCATACCAAAGATTTGATTAGTATGTATACAACATTTGTGATCCAAAACATCAAAACTATATGACAAAGTTGTAGCATGCATACAAATAAGTTACATGATATATCATTGTCATCGCAACATGAAAACTAATTCAATTCACAACTTGGAACAAAATATTACATTGATGAATATTTGTATTAGAACATAGTAAAGAGAATTTGGGCCTTCATTCAGTGAATCCCATGACAAGAGGCATGGGATTTGTATTTGATGCTCACACTGCAAGATCATAGGTGAAGACCAAGAATTGGTCCTAGTGATCAGTTGGTGATAGTTGGAGCTAATGTGGAAAACATGACATAATCTGCATGAAATTATTTATCAAACCCATGTTCCCCTTTTGTTGTGTGATAATCAAGAGTACCTCCAACTACGTAACTACTACTAAATATCTTGCGTTGTAGGAGGCACAATGGTTGCAGTATTGGTAGTTATTACCGAATTCGCTTAGTATTTCCACTACAGGATCGTACTTCCTGTAAATATATCAACTTAGAAACTTAATTCCCATTAAATTCAAAATAAATGAAAAGAAATGTGAGTTTGGGAAGGAATTTGATACCTTTGTATCATTATAGCACTTCATATGCAAAACATATGGAATTATGCTAGTATAGGAAATATAACAAGGTTATTTTTAGGGAAATGAGGAAAAATAGTGTCCATAGATACACCAAAAGTGGTCAATTCAAAGACCCTACATCTCTCCCGAGCCTAAGTATTTGCATTTCCTCATGCAACAGAAAGAAAAGAAACTTCCTACATATAATGTCCTCAAAATTGTGAGACTTCTTCATCTAGAATGGTATGAATCAATATGTCTGAGAAGTCACATGCACCAACAAATCCAATGTAGAGGAAGTTTAAGAATCTATGCATTTCACCTGAATCTTTTTTGTTTTTCATATAGAGATTTGTGTCTCTATTATACCATATTCTAGCTAGTTTGACTAATTTTTGGTTCTCACTTTTCAACCTTTTGACCTCCTCCTAGAACCAAGCACTCAAATCCTTCATAGGACATTTTCTGACTTAATATGTCTTTCTAGCACAATCATTTCCTTAATATTCCTGTTCAATCTCTTAACCTCTTGTATTCTTCAAACGGTGCCTTGGTATCAACCAAAGGTTCCTCTTCAATTGGTACACCCTCCAAACTCTCAATTTGTTGAGGAATTTCATTAAACTATGGTTCTTTAAGAGGTTCCCAAGAATGAGGATCATCTTACACTAGGTTAATTTCCTCTAGCTCCTCCTAAGGATCAATGATCTCATAGGTTTCTTTGGTCCCCTTCTTCCCTAGAGTATTGTTGAAACCTATCTCACTCCCTTATTATAGAGGAAGTTTCTTATCCTTTTCCTAGTCTTTCTTATCCTTGGTATTTTATTGAGTCTCCTCAGCTAGCTTAGCCGCTTTGATCCTTGTGACCCTCTTCCTTGGACGATATTTTGGGCTCTGATTACTTTTTGGGTAGGTCACTTTCTTGGTCTATTTTTAACAGTGGTTTAAATAATATGAACCTTATCATCATCATCTTCAACTAGTTTCAGATCTCCTAGAGGAGTTTGAGGTTCTTCTTCATGTTTTTCTTCTTCTTTGGCATTTTCTTTATGTCCCTCCTCTAGAGATTTATGTTATTCTTCTTCGCCAGCATTCTATTGTTGTTCATCATTATTTTGTTTCTCCTATCTATATTTATATTCGTATTCATGATTTTCATATTCCTCCTACTAGTCCTCTAATTATTTCACCTCTATGTTCCCATGTAATGTTCTCATTTTCTTGATAACACCACAGAGAAAACCCTAACCCTTGGGAACCCTATGGTTCCTAGTGGAGACATAGATTAATTAATTAAGTGGTTAATTTTGATAATTAATAAATGTCCCTGTATGCAATTTTTAAACTTGGATGAAAATTCTCATGTCTTAATTATTTTATATTATAATTATATTGATTTTTGTGCCTAGTGGAAGTGCTAGTTGGCCAAGGTGGGAGCATGAATCCTTGTGCACCCAATGAGTTGTCATCCTAAATGGAAACTAGGATAGTTTAGAAAGATCCATAAACATAGAAAAATAAATAATAAAAAATACCACAAAGAAGCCAAGTTCATGAAAAGCATGTCAGTGATAAAAGTAGGAAAGTTTGGGAAATCAAGGAGAGAACAGTTCCTAAAAAGGGAGAAAGGAATATCATTTTGAAAAGAAGGAAACAACGAGGGTGCAGTTTCTAAAGGAAGAAAAGCGTGTCAGTTGGAAAGGAAAGAAAGCAAGTTTCTATTCAACTAATGAGGGTGCATTGGTTGTGGAAAGTGGGACACATGAAGAGGAAATTCAACCATGAAGCCAAATTTTTTCTATTAAATAATGATATCACACCCCTCACACATCTTTTGACAGTGTGTGTTTTTCATTGAGAAGCTTTGAGTTACTCCGACTTGGGTGATGTGCCCCTAGTACAAGTTGGATGATGTGCCCCTACTATTGAGATGATGATGGAATTAAGTCATTATAGTTGAGTGTATTACAATTCTTGAAGTGTTTCCATCCAATTTCAAAGGCCAAGAAGAATAAATACCAAGCCTCCAGTTGGAATCTCTTAGTTTTCCCCCCTTCTCTTATATTCTCTCTAATTCTATGAAGAAGAAAAGTTATGATAATGGGATTGGTGGATTTATTCCATCAATGTTGTAGATTTTCAGTTTTGATATCATATCCAGAGGAGTGCGATTCCATTTTCATATCTTGGGAAGTTTGACATCCTAGTTCCCGAGTATTCCTAGCCTTTCTTCATCTAATTTCCTATGAAGGATATCTCTGAGCATCCTGTGAGACCCTTTTTTACCTCCATAGATTATATTTTATGTATTTGTGCATTTATGTAATTTCTATATATATCTAAATCATTTTTATGGAGTTTCATAAATATTTATTCTACCTTCTCTAGATTTCAATGAAAATTTGACGAGTTTTAAGTTTGATTGCACTAGTTAGCATAAACTCCACAAAATTCCTTGATTTATGTTATAGGAATGTATTAAAATGATGATAAATATGTTACATGACTGAAACTAAGGATTCATGACCAAATTTAGGTGTTTGGAAATCCCAGAAGTGGACCCTTTTGAGTAGTCCTAGTGACTATTTTTGCGTGTGCGACCCCCTAACCTTCCAAAATATGTTATAAACCTGCATAAACTATTTATAACTACTAATTAACATTATATCATAGGTCTGCAAGTTTCCCCAATTCAAATCCATTCACCACTAGTTTTTGGGAAGTGACAAGCAAAGGTTTTAGTTTGCATATGTCGAGGTGCACAAGAGCCTAGAAGTATACTTCAACCTCATTGATGTTCAAAATATAAATGGTCCTAGTATATTGTGCATAGGAACCTGAACCATCGCAACCCTCTTCCTTTCTTTTGTTTGAACCTATCTCCCTGATCCTTGTTCAAATCACTAATGCAAAATTCCCCTTTCTCTTAATTGTTGGTATGAATATTTGAGAGAATGTAGTTGATGACCTATAATACCTTATTGGTACATTACAGTGGTATCAAACCTATTTACTCTATTATTGTGGAAATTAATCTCTCAGTGAAGAAATATTGGAGATCACTTATTCAAGTTGCATCTAAGATCAGGCTCCTACCCGTGATAGAAGAAAACTTTGAACATTACGAAGAAGAAATCCTATATGTCGATGGAGACCTTCCAAAGAAGAAATCAGGTATGATCTCCCAATGTTCAATAAATACTTGGCACAAATTTTTGAAGCATGCGAAAATATGTGTCGCTGCAACCGGGAGTATCTAGCATTGGGAGAGGATATTGGTGTAGTCATGACTTTCAACGGGTATATCTATCTCAAGTATGGATTTTGGCCTCAAAATTTTGATGAGTATTATTCCAAGAGCAGAAAACCATCCATAGAGGAACCAAATTTTTCCACCTCTTTGAGTAAAGAGGAAGAAGAAGGAACCAAAATTGAAGATTCATCAAATCCATTTGTATGTTCAATCATTATGAGATTCTTTGGTTTCTCTTCAAGAATTGTCGCTACAAGTTATGATCAAAATATAATTCAAGATGGATAAAACTCATTTTTCTTAAGAGAACATGACTAGGAATATCCTTCTTGTTCCCCATTACTCCAAAAATAATATGAAAAGGGTACATGCGCAAATGAAGACCCGGTAGTTCAACATATGGTTGCTAGCAGTGTGGAAGATGAATTCACTTCCAGCTTCTTTGTGGGTGATTTCCATATCACTGCTAAGGATATTTATTCATGTGAGGGTGGTGATATAACTTTTCTATTATATCCAAAATATATTTATTAATCATATTTGCAGTCACCACTTAAGTTTCACAAAGAAGAAGAACACAAGGGCACACCACTTGGGTGTCAACCAGAGAATTTGGTGGAAGATTAGACCACCATAGAGTCCCTACATGAAGAGGATGAAGATGAAATGCCAAGGTATGATGTAATTTTTTATTTTTAAAATATCACATTTAATTGCAACCCTTAGAGTTACCCTCCACTTCATACCATGGAAGTGATTTTGCAAAAGATTATAATCCTAATCTGTGTGTTGAGAATGAGAGATGTGTTGTGGATCCATGCCACAATAAATTTGGCCATAGGTGTCATTCATTGGAAGGATAAACCTTGGTGGAGGATCTTCTTTGTGATCCACATAATTTCAGTGGATCACCAAAGGAGGACAAAGAGAAGCTTATAGCATCCATGAAGAACTTTGTTGACACCAATGCCTTCGAGATGATGTTGGAAAGCTTTTAGAGGAGAGTTGGAAGGATAATACTTTTTGGAAGAGTTCATAGCACTTAAAGAAGGAGTGATCAATATGAAGGAGATCTACATGAAATTACTATCAGATATAGATCATCTCCTAATTATGGTGGTTGAAATGTACCATAGTGTGCTCAAGGAGGAAGAAGAAGAATCATAAAGGATCACTAGTGAGTTGGAGATCACTCATAATTCATTGAAGAGAAAACAGAGAGCCCTTCAAGAATCAAGAATGAAGAATGATCAAATTCAAAATCATTTGAGTTCATCACACACCTTATCCTGCAAGGAAGATGATCACTTGCGCATGGAATATGACATAGTGGATATGATGAAGGAACCTCATGTGGGGGATAAACATGAGGAAGGTGCATATTTTCAGTTTCTTGTGAAGAGCCATGATGAATAAGATCATAGACAAGAACTTAATGATTTTGAGAGGAAGGATTAAGAGTTCTTAGATATGGGAAAGATATTTAGGTACATTCCAATTGAATCAACAAGCCAAGGTGATTATCTATTGATGGATTGGGTAGATAAAGATATCACTGAAATAGAGGATCAAGGATGCACTGTAATTGCTTGCACCAATAGAGGGTTGTTGGACATGCATGCTTTGAAGGGGACGCCTTATGAGATACCCTTATGGGTGGTATATTCTTCTATAGAGGAGGTGGTTGATCACATTCCATATGGATCAACAAATTAAATTTCTTATTCATCCATTGGTTGGGTGGCTAGAGGCATCAATGAAATGAATACTTTGGGAAGTAAAGAGTTCTTTTGTTTTTGCAATAATTTTTTGGTTATAACTGACATTGTCCTAACATGTGACCAGCGTCAAAGATATTTTTTGCATCCATTATATTCCTCTGGTACACATGAGGTTCATTCTAATTTGCATGTGATTTAGGATTTTGAGGTCAAACAAAATCAATACCAAGCACTTGCACTATTTCAAAGATATTTGGAGCTTCCTCTTGGTGAAAGTTGTATAATTTTGGAGGAGGCACAATATGGTACATTGATGAACCAATCAAGGGAGACATGGATCCATCAACATTCTTGGTGGATGATGCAGAAGTTTCAGTTTGGTTCATGGTCTTTCATCCTATGCACTTCCTAATACAACCATAGACCATGAGGATGATAACTGGATGAAGGGATTATTTCTCTTGGTGTCAAGTGAGGAGCGGGAGGATCCCACACTCATTCATGGTGATTTCATGAGATAAGCATAACCTTATCATCAGTAGTATAGGTGTCATTTTCCTATTTTGGATTCCTCCATTCATAGTGGTGATTGTATGACCAATGGCAGAGAGGAGAGCCATTAGGAGTGTGCACATGGGAAATCCACAAGCTTTCCATTTGGACATGAAAATTGTAGTATTTTTTCATCTATGTCATGGATAGATAGGTACTTGTTGAAATTGTGCACAATGGAGGGTGTACATTTTTCTTATACCAATGGAGTTTTAGCAGATGCAACCTACATATTTTGCGAGAAGCATGGGAATCTATGGTTGTTGGAGGAGGCCTACATTTTTCTTGGGATATGAGACTCGCATCTATGTCATGGAAGAAAAAAAGTTGTGATCTATAATACTTATGGGAATTAGGCACATGAGATTTATTATGCTTGGTGGATAAGGCTCAAAAGGTTTTGTACCTACATTGAAGAGTTGCATAAATAATTGCAAGGGCCCTCATAGTTTCGATTTTGCACTAGAGATGTTGATCTTAGAGTGGGGTGGTATGATTTTCACTTCCTCCTTCTCACTTTTTATGGCGATAAATATTTCTTGTTGTTACTAATGTTTTGGAGGATGTATATAAGACCATGGGACCCTAACATTCCTTGGAATGACATATTTCCAAAAGTGGTAGGAACATTTAGATCCTTGTAGAGGAAGCAGTGGGATCCAGGAATTCTACTTAGTTATCTTAACTAGGTTGTAAAATTTATTGAATAAGGATTAGTCATTGGGAGAAACAACTATAGTCAAAGTGGTGCAGCAAAAACATGGTGGACCCTTGGTATTTATATTGGAATTGAGGATTCCAACTCTGGACAGTCAGTAGCATATTTTGAAGATTGAAGTCACTGGTTGGATTAATTGATGGTTGGAATTGGTTTCTTGATTGAGGACAAGAAATTTTGGGAGTGCAAGAATGTAATGTACAATTTTTCTTGATAACACCATGGAGAAACCCCTAACCCTTGGGAAACACATGGTTCATAGTCGAGACATACATTAACTAATTAAGGGGTCAATTTTGATAATTAATAAATGTCCTTGCATACAATTTTTAAACTTAGGATAAAAAATATCATGTATTAATTAGTATATATTATAATTATATTAATTTTTGTACCTAGTGGACATGTTAGGCATCCAATTTGGGTGCATGAATCCTTGTGGACCCAATGAGTTGTCATTCTAAATGGAAACCAAGAGAAAATTTAGAAATATCCATAAAGGCATGAAAAAGATATAAAAAAGAAACACAAAAGCAGCCAACTAGAAAAGCATACACATAGCAGGAAAGTGTAGGAAAATTATGTCAATGAGAAGAGCATGAAAGTTCTGGAAAGAAAGGAGGGTGCAATTCCTAAAAGGGGATAAAGGAATGTCAGTGTGAAAAGCAAGAAACAATGAGGGCACAATTTCTAAAGGAAGAAAATCATGTCAGTTGGAAAGGCAAGAAAGCAAGGATGAGAAAGCAAGCAAGTTTCTATTCAACTAATGAGGGCGCATTGGTTGAGTAAACTAGGCCACATGAAGATGAAATTTAACCATGAAGCACAATTTTTCTATAAATTAATGATATCACGCCCTTCTCACATCTTTTGAGAGTTAGTGTTTTGCATTGAGAAGCTTTGAGCTAATCTGACTGGGTGATGTTCACCTAGCCCAAACTGGGTGATGTAATCCATTATCACCAAGTGTATTTTAGGTCCTTAATTTTTTCCAAGAAAGCTTGAAGGCAAAGAAGAAGGAATACGAAGCCTCCAGTTCGAATGTCTTATTTTTCCCTCCTTCTCTTCTATTCTCTCTAATTCTCTGAAGAAGACAAGTCCTGATACTAGGATTGGTAGATTTAAACCATTAATTGTGGATATTTTAAGGTGTTTATATCATATCCATAGGAGTGTGAATCCATTTGTAGATATTGGGAAGTTTGGCATCCCAATTTCCAAGAGTTCCTAGTCTTTCTTCATGTAATTTCCTAGGAAGGTTATCACTAAGCTTCCTGTGAGACTCTTGTCGACCTCCATATATTATATTTTATGTATTTGTGAATTTCTACTGTTATTATAGAGATATTAATCAATTTTATGGATTTTCATAAAGATTTATTCTACCTTGTCTAGATTTTAATGCAAATTTGACTAGTTTTAAGTTTGACTGCACTAGTAAGCATAAACTCCAGAAATTTACTTCATATATGTTACAAGAGTTTATTAACATGTTGATAAAGATGTTACATGACTGAAACTAAGGATTTGTGCCCTCCTTTATGCATTTGGAAAGCCCAGAAGTGGACCCTTTTGAGCAGTCCTAGTGACTAGTTTTGTTTATGCGACCTCCTAACCTTCCCAAATATGTTACAAATCTGCATAAACTATTTATTACTATTAATTAACATTATATCATAGGTCTTCAATTTTCCCCAAGTCAAATCCATTCACCACTCGTTTCCGGGAAGTGACAACCAAAGGTTTTAGTTTACATATGTTGGGGTTCCCAGGATCCTGGAAGTAGAATTTAGACTCATTGATGTTAGAAACCTCAATGGTCCTATTAAATTGTGCATAAGAACCTGATCCATCACAACTCTCTTCATTTCCTTGTTTTGAACCTATGTCTGTTAAGTCAGTAAATTTTTCCTTCAATTTTGGTTTGACTTTTTAAATTTTTGGTTTGTTTTTCATTTTTCAATTAAGTTTTTGTTTTAAGTCATAGTTTTACTTTCCTTTAGGAGCTCTTTGGATGATTACATGGTCTTTTTGAGCTAAATTTTTATAGGTTTGTTTTGATTTTTGGTCTTTTGCATTTTAATGGGGAAAAAGAAAAAGTCATGTTATCCAAAAATTGATTCACAAATGCTTATTTTGAGCACATAATGCATGATCACTACTCAAGCAACTTTTAATTTTCATACAAAATGACCAAAAGCTGAAAAATAGCACCAAAACAATGTTAAAATTATTCTTGTAGCGCTGGAGCTAAAAAATTACACTGGCGCGCTACAAAAAAATTGTTTTTTGCCAGAAGGGTCATTTTTCAGTCCGATTTTTGGGGATTTCGCTGGGGAAATGTTAAATAAATCATTGGTCATGTTTGATATGTGTCTTGCCAAGTTTTTTTTCATGTAAACAGGCGTCAGTCTCATGTGAGGGAGATTCTGGCAACTGTTCTGGCAACTGGATGCAAATTTCTGGCAAATGATGATAGTGAGTGAAATAAGGAAAGATTTTCGAGAAAGAGGTTTTAAATTAAATATCATGAAGCTGGTGTAGACGCTGGAATGAAGACACATTGTTAAAAATCGGAAATCGGCACTTGAAGAAAATCATGATTCCGCAGCATGACAGTTGGAGGCGAGCTGATGACTTAAAGACGCCTGGAGCTTTCAATACATCATTCAGCTAGCACAAGAATTAACCTTTAGCATCTGTAGCAAGCTGGGAGTGAGTTGGCAGCACTGCTTGAGGATTACGCAATTTGTTTTTTCAAAACCAGAAGAGAACAGGCACTAGGAGCCAAATAAGTTTAATGTACGGCCTGTTTTTTAAACTTATGGAGTATAAAAAATAAACATATGGTCAATTCTCTACAAATCTGCAAGAGTAGAGTTTCATCCATTGGGGGTTATTGGTGCCATTGTTCCTTGGAATTATCCTTTCCATAATATTTTCAATCCCATGTTAGCGGCTGTTTTTTCTGGGAATGGTATTGTCATCAAGGTGTTAGAGCATGCTGATAAACTTCAAAGTCTTGTAAATGATGCTTTGGAAAAAGGTGCTGAGATAGCAGTCAGAGGAAAGTTATTTCTTGGAAGTCTGGGAGATGACGTGGTTGGTCAATTCTACCCACCTACAGTAATACTTAATGTAAATCATTCAATGCATTTGATGCAAGAAGAGATATTTGGACCAATCATTACGATCATGAAGTTCAGCTCTGACGAGGAGGCCATAATGCTGGCCAATGATACAAACTATGGACTTGGCTATGCTGTTTTCTCTGGAAATCAGCGTCGGGCAAGGTCAATAGCATCAAGGATATATTGTGGATTTGTTGTAATTAATGACTTTGCTTCTAGCTATATGTGCCGGTCTTTGCCATTTGGTGGAGTGAAGAACAGTGGATTTGGAAGATTTGCTGGGGTTGAAGGTCTTCGTGCTTGCTTTCTTATCAAAGATGTTGTAGAGGATAGATGGTGGCCATATATCAAGACCAAGATTCCAAAGCCATTGCACTATCCTGTCGCAGAAAATGCTTTTGAGGTCCAAGAATCTCTAGTTGAAACACTATATGGTTTAAGCATCTGGGATAGGCTGAGAGGACTTGTCAGTGTTATTAAACTTTTATCTGAGCCAAATATTCCTGATGAAACAAGGAAAGCCCAATGAACTATTTTGAAGGAACATTCTTTCACTAGCAATTTTGGCAGTCAAGAGGCTTAAAGATGTCAGTCCTGATGGCATCCACATTTGAAAGAAATAAGGACATTCTATCCCACAATGTGGCAATTTCTGATGTATAATTGTAAGAAAATCAAGGCAGTGGTTAGTCTTAAGATTTTGATTGGAGTTGCTTTTTACAGATAATGTCCATATCTAATTTACAATTTGAATCTGTAGAAAGTATCTGATTTGAGCTGACACAACTATTTGATGTGGATATCAAAAGAGACATGGATAGAAAAAGCTTCATCTTGAAGCCATTCACAGCCTTAAAGAATTCTGAAACATATTTTTGGCTTCACACGTCAGCAAGGGAACAGCCAGATGGAAGGAGTTGCAGATTAAGATTCTTCATTGCCCAAGAATTTAGGCAGAGTACTTCCGCATCTAAAATTTAAATTTATACTCCAACAACATTAGGCATCGGAAGAAGTTGCTTAAGGTTTGAAAAACAATGGGTTCATGTACTACAGAAATGATACATTAAATCATAAATGTGTTGTTCAGGATGAGCATAACACTGATATCAGGAAAGATAAAAATGATTGATTTGGACTCTGTTACTGTGAAAGTTAATAGAACTATGTAGAATTTGAAATTGCATAAAAGAAGGTGCTTGCTATTATGCCATATTTCATGGAGAGGAAGAAAAGAACAATGGATGATATTATGCCTTTAAACATAGGAAACTCTTTGAGTGAGCATTCGAAGAAACTTAATTCTCATGAACAGGAAATGGCTGAGCTTGTGTTCAAAACACAGTTATCTACATGGACAGCACATAAGTTAAAGCAAGAGTGGTGCTCTGAGCTGGATAGTTCTAGTAATTTTGATTCAACATTTGGTAATTGGAGAGATGAAGAGATCCCTTCTCAGGTGCCCAGGGAAAGCAGGTTATTGTCTCCTGCTAACACTCATAGATTTGAGAGTTTACCAAAAGAATTCTGCTCTGTTTTTTTTGTTTTGAGTGATTGAAGTCAAATGCCGACCACGAGCTGATGGAGAGGAATTTTTGAAAACCAAAGGAGGTTTTTGTTTCTAAGATACCTGTCTACAAAAACCTCTCTCAGATTTGCAACATCTGTCAAGGTTTGAAAGATTCAGTTTAATATTTGCAGCCTATTTTTCAGGGATTTTAAATATTCAATATTTTCCTGTTTTAGTGTTCATTTTGCGGGGCATATTTTGATCGATTGGAGATGAATTTTGAAAAACAAAGAGAGATTTTTGTCCATCACGGACCCATTTACAAAAACCTCTCTCAGGTTTTACACAGGTGTCACCAATTGAGAGATATGGAAGATTCTTTGAGACCTATTTTCCAGAAATTCGCCATATTTGCCAGGATTCCGATTTGCTATTTTTAGTAAATTAGTTGAGTTAGTTAGTTAATGTAACTGCTGGGTAGTTTCAATTTCGACCTAATGGAGGGGAGATGGAACGAATTCTTTGTAACTATTTAGATGAGTTAGCAAGACATTGTTAGGTTCTGAACTTTTGGGAGCATCAGGAGGTCTGCTAGCTGATTATACTTTCAGGCTTGTTCAGTGATAGGTACTGTAACTCTCTTATGCATGTACTGATGAATCTATGAATATATGACTCTTTCCCCTTCATTTGGTCTGTGTTGGCTTTATTGTGGGCTTGTTTAGCTTCTTAATTGACAAATTCAGTGCTGGTTAATGTGTATTTTCTGGTGTTGCTTGTCCATTATGTGTGAACTTCAATACAGGCTTTTTGTTGGATTTTTGTGATATACATGCATCTTTATCAGTTATATGTGTTTGATCTAGTTGTTGCTTATTTACTGAATGTATTCCCTGCATGATCTTGAAACTTACAACCATTTAAATCATACACAAAACCCTAAACTTTATTTTATTTATTGAGTTTTTCTCTTGAGATTGTGTTGGCTTGTTCCCCTAGCTTTAGGAACAATTTCTGGCACAAACAATGTCCTTGATCCTTGTTTAATTGACTGCTGCAAAATTGCCTTTTGTCTTCATTGTTGGTATGAATCTTTGAGAAAACTTAGTTGATTACCAATCATACTGGATTCAATACACTACTTTCCATATTATTTGAACTAATTATGCTCTAATAACTTCTCCCACTGGTCATCTCTCTTTCTCAACTCTAGCAGAACACATAACTTGACAAGGTCGTGGTGGTAGAGATTTTTTCTATGTTTTGAGACCTTCTCTTGGATACATTGTCTATTTTGATCAAGGACTACAACAGGAAGTAAGGAAAGTTTAGTTTAATTCCTGTAAACTTCACCAAGATCTAAACATAATACAAAAAATTTATCCCATACTGACTCTTTCATGTGATAAACTTATGCAAGATCATCAAAAGGTCTTTGTATTTCTTCTTTACATATGATCATAGTATCCTTTGGACTAGTCGATATTAGTTCAAGAATTCGAAAAAAAAGGGAATTAAATTGATCGCATAGATATGTGGACCAAAACACAACTCATAAGATAGATCATACAATTTACTCAGCAATTGAAGAATGAAACAGTGCAAAAATGGCTTGCAACTGTGAATGTTTTTATTAATAAAAAGTAATTAGATTATAATTACAATGAAGTACAATGGATAAATATCCTCATGCAATTCGAATCCATGTGAGGAAATTCGAATTGGTTTGACTCTACTTGACTAAATGGTTAACTGAGCTTGTCTAAATCATTATCGGAGTTCATCAAAGTTCAACAACCCAACTCAAGTGTCTATTCAGTGTTAATTATCAGTTAACTAGTCTAATTGACTAAGGTAGGTGAGTAAATGTCCCTCACCTGCATGCAGCCATGCAATCCTAGCGCTAACTGAGTAGAACTGAATGTAACTAACTCCTAACTGAGCTTGACTAGTCGCCAACTCAACTCAACTGATGGAGGTTAGTATCGAAACTCCCAATGGATCCTAATTTGTAGGGATTGATCTAGAAGGATCCTAAACTGATGCTTGCAAGTGCAATCAATGGTAGTTGGCCTCAATTATTGTTCCCCACACTTTAGTAACTGGAACATGTGCCCCAATTAGGCCAAGTGGACCCAATGGTGCTAGTGACTAAAAATAGATTAAAAGGACTCCCGATTTAGACATGACTCATAATTTATACATAAATGACCAAATTGGACAAGGGAAGATTATAATACTAACACCCCCCTTGAATGCTAATTTGGACAATTTCTGGTCCCTTTCCATGTAGCATCTCAAGAGGACTTTGTTGCATCTCTCTGAAGGAGGTGAGATTGCTTGACATAGTGCAAGGGTATTTGTCTTCTGAATGTCAAATGGATTTCCAGTCATCTTCCTAGCTTCCCGCTTGGGAATAGGGACTAAATCTGGATCTGAGTCACCCTACATCTCAATATCATAAATTGATACAGTTGGTTCTGCAATACAAGTGGAAACTGCAAAAGAAGTATATGTAATGTTTATACCTTCCCTTTCAAGTGGCTATTGAGATTGCACTAGTTCTAAAAATGGCATGAAGTGTGAGAACTCATATTCCTTGGAGGCATGATTTGCAGCACCCTTCACTATGATGTTCCAACTAGATATATTTGTGATCTCCACTGAGTCAAGACCAAATGTCACTTGCTTTGGAGAGCCAGTATGATTCATCTGGTAAATAGATAATAGATTTGTAGCTAAGGAGGGCACATAAATCACATCTTTGAAGTTTACATGTTCAAGCTTGATAGAACCCTTCCCTTTGGCTTGAATTTGACTATTGTTTCCCATCTGAATACTAGGACCATAAAAATATTGCAAGGAAGATAATGATCCTTTGGATGCAACCATATGATTGGAAGCTCCAGAATCAATGAGAAAGGCATGTGCTATTGAGCATCTAGCCTTCAATGCATGGCATGTCTCTTCATGTTCTTCAGTTTCTTCTCTATGGCCATTCTTCCTTGCACTCGCAGGTATAGTACTGTTATGTTTCTTCAGAAGAACATCCATCTCATCAATTTTTCTTCTCATATAAGAGCTTTCTAGATGAAATCCCCTTCCACAGTAAGAATAGAGCATATTTCCTTTGTCATTCTTCTTGCTTCTCTTTGAACCTAAAGGCTCATTTGTCTGCTCTTTCTCCACAGGAGACTCATCCTTTTGCTTCCCTTTATCATTCACTACCTTAGGTCCTCCTGTAACCAATGCTTGATCTCTGCAAGATCGAATGAACCCCATTTGGATCAACTTGTCATGCTCTTGAGTGAGAGATTCAATGAAGGAGTTAAGAGTAGGAATCTTCCAATTTGGAGTAGTGAGATTCACTGAATGAAATGTTGATACAAAGACTGAGTAGTCTGCACCAAGTTTAGAGAGAATGGCAAGGATGAGTTGATCATCATCCTTCTCAACCTTTCACAGCTTCAACTGGAACACTAGATGCTTGAATTTGGTGAAGAAGTCATTTAGTGTTTCGAAATTGGCTGGATGAAGAGAAATCAGCTCATTCTCTAGCTGATAGATCCTTGGGTCATTCTGCTTGTCAAATAAGGAAGAAAGATTATCCCAAACCTACTTGGGAGTCTTCAATCCATTTATGTGGAAGAGAAGATCTCGAGAGATTGAGAGGCATAAGCATCCATATGTTTCATCAAGCCTATTCCAGTACTTTTCTTTGTCAACATAATGAATTGGCTAGGCCTCTGTCTCCATTGTGATTCTGAAGAGTCTTTTGGAGCGTAGCTGCATCTCCATGTCCTCCTTCCACTGGTGGTAGTTGAAAGGAGTGATAAGCTCCATTGGAGGGGCCATTTGGAATGCAATGAAAGAGACTGAGTTGTTGTAGTGAATGCAGTGAAGGAGACTGAGTTGCTTGTAGCGAATGTAGTGAAGAAGACTCATAAACCTGTAAATCACACAATCAAACGGACAAAATAAGGTCGACAACCTGCACTTTTGGAATTTTCATCACACCCAGCATAGTTGATCAGGAAAGCTTGATCAACAATTCCTTTACTTGGGATATTAAGTGGTAAATTATCCGCTTATAGTGTAGTACTAGAAGGAGCAATTTTGCTAAAAAAAAAAATTGATCCAAGTATGAATCTATAGTAGGAGAAGTGCCTTGTCATGCCGAGGCTCTAATACCATACTAAATTGTGCACATAGATATGTGGACCAACACATAACTCACAAGATATATCATACAATTTACTCAGCAATTGAAGAATGAAATAGTGCAAAAATGGCTTGCAACTATGAATGTTTTCATTAATCAAAAGTAATTAGATAATAATTACAATGAAGTACAATGGCTAAATAGCCTCATGCAATTCAAATCCATGTGAGGAAATTCGAATTGGTTTGACTCTACTTGATTGAATGGTTAACTGACCTTGTCTAAATCATTATCGGATTTCATCAAAGTTCAACAACCCAACTCAAGTGTTTATTCAATGTTAATTATCAGTTAACTAGTCTAACTGACTGAGGTAGGTGAGTAAATGCGCCTCACCTGCATGCATCCATGCAATCCTAGCGCTAACTGAGTAGAAATGAATGTAACAGACTCCTAACTAACATTAACTAGTCACCAACTCAACTCAACTGATGGAGGTTGGTATCGGCACTCCCAGTGGCTCCTCATTTGTAGGGATTGATCTAGGAGGTTCCTAAACTGATGCATGCAAGTGCAATCAATGGCATTTGACCTCAATTAGTGTTACCCACACTTTAGTAACTAGAGCATGTGCCCCAATTAGGCCAAGTGGACCCAATGGTGCTAGTGACTAAAAATAGACTGAAAGGACTCCCGATTAAGACATGACTCCTAATTTAGACATAAATGACCAAATTGGACAAGGGAGGATTATAATCCTAACAAAGGGAATCCATACATATTTTGCAAAGGACTATTTTTTGAACCATTTTTACCTATGTCTTGGAGTCATAGTCGCCTCTGCTATTGACTGCTTTGTAACTGAAAATTCAGCATCCTCAATTTGAACCTTGTTAGCATTAAAATATTTTGCGAAAGCTAGGCTGACTACATCATTGTAGCCGCAAAATATTGAGAATAATGGAAACCACTATGCCTTACTAATCTTCTTTATGCACTTGGGAAAGTCATGTAAGAGGATGGCCCCAATTATATCATTTTATTTTATTAATTTTGTATGTATTTACTTATGAATTATTTATGAGTATAATTTAAAGAAATTGTTAGTTTCATGGCTATGAAACATAGGTGCATATATTCATGGTTCAAGGTACTAATTGGATGATTATTTATCTGTTATTCTTTTAGCACTGTTTGTTTAAACATATTGTTAAATGCAAAAAAAATGTCTTTTTCTATTCTAACAGTATATTTTTAATTATGCATTTGAATATTTAAAGTTTTCTCTCGATTGGGATAAGTAGATTTATCTTTTATTAATTAGTTCATAGTCTTACATTAGCTTATATTAAATTAATTATTATAAAATAAAATCAACAAATGAACTTTAAATATATTATTAGTGGCGACTAAGCCCTTGACCAATTGGGTATATCATACCAAATGTGCATGGGTCTAACTTGGGACATGCAATCCGGTGTCTTCCCTTATTGTTGGCATGGACATTTAGACCTATCAACACAACGTTACAATTTTTTTCATATGGTAATTTCCCCCTACGCTTGGAGTTGGTTCTTCTATTTTTAATTTCCTTCTTCTTTCCATGATTTTATCGATTAAAGGGGTTTGAGGTATTCAACTATTCAAATTGTTGAACCTATTGAATAGGGGAAGTTTGGAAAAAGTGTTGGAATCATAGGTTCATTAGTAACGTCACCTTGTCGTAAGAAAGGATTCGACCATTAAAGGAAGCTGACCATCGACTAAAGGGTGTCCACTTTGGATTTGAGATACACATTCTATGGACAACTATGGAAATTTATGACATATGTGGCCCCGTTATTGTTGGTTTGGGCCCCTACCTAAACCTATTCATATATTATCTGTATAGGGTCGATCTATCTTCATGGTATCGTGGATATCATTGTATTCTCATGGAACTTTATCACAGTTCTTAAGTGAAAATGGTGTCTTTTGGTGTTGATGTATTTGTAACTTCGGAATGTATTCACTTGTATATCTTATGTCTTGTACCCCGATGTTTATTCCGAGAAGTGTCTATAATGTATTTGAGTCATGGCATGCCCCGATGTTCCTATCGGGAGGTTCTATAATGTAAACAAGTCATGTCTAGTCATTGTGGGTAACCCTCCTATCGTTCAAGGGTTAAAGTCCCTACAGTTTCGGGGCACTAGGGTTATTAGACTCTCCTAGAGAAGTCAAACCTAGTGAGTCATTGTCAAGTCAGGAATTAGTATAAATAGAGAGTGAGCCTCTCTATTTAACACACACTCACTCACACTCAGTTGTAGCACATAGCTGAGGAAGAAGAAGTTGTTGGGGCTAGAAAGAAAGAGGCTACTACTGTCAGGATATCATCTTACTGTTTTGGGGATTTGCTATTTGGTGTTGATTCTATCTCTGAGGAAGTTGCGAGTTTTTCTCCTTTATGGTTTCCTCAAGGAAAATCTTTGTATTCATTGTCTTATGTGTTTGATTGTTGTGCTTATTATTCTCTCAGTTAAGATCCTAAGTTAATGTTAGCTTAAATGATAAAAATCTAACATGGTATCAGAGCTAACCTAAGATGAAGACACTATGCAGCTATGGAAACTAGGGCTTCCTAGTTTTTCGATCTCTCTCCATAGATTTTCAGCAAAAGAAGGTTGGGCTGACCCTCCTCCCCAGGGCGCATCTTTCTGTTGAAGCGGAATCTGATTCTGAGCATTTTTAGTTTTTGACCTGACACTGCTGCCGAAAATTAGGGCCTTCCACAGAAGTGGAATTTTTGAGTGAGCCCAGGCCTGGATTGATCTCCTCCTTAAAATTGAAGTTTAGAGATCAAGATCAAATTTTTTGGTTGGATAGAACTCTGGGAAATTCAAACCCTAATCTGCTCCTGAACCAGCACTGCAGAAATTCAGCTCCAGATTCAGATCTGACATCTTAACTTGGTAAGATCTAAATATTTTGTATTTCCATTTGAGGTTCTCAGTTAATATGTCTCATAATACCAAGCTTGATGAAAAGCTTGAGGGAGTTGATAACTTCTGAGCCTAGAAGTATAGGATCTCCCTGGTCCTGGAAGAAAATGAGTTGGACTCCTACATCAATGAAGAGATTCCAGTTCCAGAGGGAGATGAGGCTAAGGCCTTACACAAGAAGAATTTGGTTATGGCTAAGAGGATTATTGCTGATTCAATAAAGGATCACCTCATACCACAGGTGTCCTCCCTAAAGACACCGAAAGTTATGTTTGATGCCCTAACCAAACTGTTTGAACGAAAGAACATAAACTGGAAGATGACCTTAAGGAACCAATTGAAGAATGTGAAGATACAAAATGTGGAGACCATACAGTCATACTTCACAAGGGTCTCCCAAATAAAAGAACAACTTGAAGCAGTAGATGAAGAAGTGGAGAATGCAGAGATTGTAATGACCACCTTGAATGGTCTCCCTAGGACATGGGACTCTTTCATTCAAGGGATCTGTGCCAAAAAGAAGTTAGTCAAGTTCAGCGAACTATGGGAAGAATGCTCTCAATAAGAAGCTCATATAGCAGCTCAAGAAGAAAAGATGGGAAGTGAAGATCAAGCTCTCATAGTACAATCCAAGAAAACCAGATCTAGCCACCACAAAGGTAAGAACTCTCACCAAAGGAATAAATTTAGAAAGCCTAGAGATAGGTCTAAGTACATTTGCTATACATGTGATGAAAGAGGAAACTTTGCTATGGATCATCCTAGAAACAAAATTAGCTCTCACAAGAAGAAGGGAAACAAGAGAAGACATCATGCTCATGCTGAAGAGGATGATGAACCTTCCACAAAGAGAACCAGACAAGACAGTGATGATTCTTCAATTGATGAAGAATATGTTTAGATTTCCACTCTCATGGAAACTATTACACATGGCAGCAATGATTGGCTTATAGACAGTGGTGCTTCCAAACATATGACAGGATTCAAGGAATCCTTTGTGAAACTATCTGAACATGAATCACCTCACAAGGTGAAACTCACAGATGACTACCAATATCCAATAAAAGGTAGTGGTGAATCCTCATACAAGCTAGACTCTAGAAAGTCTATCAACATGAAAGATGTATTGTTTGTACCTAGACTAAAGAAGAACCTCCTCTCCATATCTACATTAGATGCAAAAGGAATGAGGGTTGAATTTGTAGATGGCCAAGTCCTCATGTGGCCAAAAGTAAAGTCTTTCGATGATGCAGTAGTGATTGGGGAACAAGAAGGAGGACTATATAAATTGAAGGGCCAACTAGAACAAGCTTTGGTTCATGACTCTGTAGAACCAAATGAGCTTTGGCATAGAAGGCTTGCACATGTGCATTACAGAGCACTACCAATTCCAAGCAAAGTTGTTGAAGGTCTCCCAGAAATGCAGACAAAACATGAAGGTGTTGCAAAGGATGTGCGAAAGGGAAGAACACAAAGAAGACATTTCCAAGTAGCGAGAGCAAGGTAAAAGGAATATTGGAAATCATTCACTCCAATGTATGTGGTCCAATGTCATCTAGTTCACTAAGCAGGTATGTATACTATGTTTCTTTTATTGATGATTTTTCCAGAAAGGAATGGATATACTTTATGAAGAACAAAGATTTAGTATTCAACAAGTTCAAGGAATTCAAAGCCTTGATCGAGAATCACACTGAAAAGAAGATCAAGACCTTTTGATCAGATAATGGCGGAGAATTCACATCAAATGAATTAAAAGAGCTATGCAAAGAATCGGGGATTAAGAGGGAGTTATCCACTCCATATAATCCACAACAGAATGGGATTGCAGAAAGAAAGAATAGAAAGATCATGGAAGCAGCAAGAGCCATGCTTCATGATCAAGATTTTCCCATGCATCTATGGGCAGAAGCTACCAGAACAGCAGTGTATGTACAGAACCATACTCCACACAAAGTACTAGAGAACAAGACACCTAAAGAAGTCTTCTCTGGCAAGAAACCAGAAGTCATCCATCTCAGAATATTCACCTGTCCTGTATACATACACATTCCGAAAGAAAAGAGGACAAAGTTAGATCCTTCAGGAAAGAAGGGTATATTTGTGGGATACTCTAAAAGCTCGAAGGCTTACAAAATATATTTCCCAGGGTTCAAGAAGATCGACATCAGCAGAGATGTAACATTTGATGAAAATCCATCCTACATTAAATCTAGGAAGAGACCAGTTGAAGAACCTGAAGAAACAGAAGCACCCAGAATTCATGATACAACCATGAACAAAGAAATTCAAGAAGAAGATCGAGAATTAGAAGAACCTCAAGAACCTATAGATCCACCTCAGGAGAAGAATCCTCACAAGAGGAAACCTTCTTGGGTACGTGAAATTATCCAAGGTGTAGAAGATATGGAGCCTTAGAAGAAACACACAGAGGAAGAAAGAGAACTAGGTCCTGCTCCAGTTATGTAGCCTTGCTATGTGACATTATTGATAAAGAACCTTCCAACTATGAAGAAGCGGCAGAAAGGAAAGAATGGAAGGAGGCTATGATCGAAGAGTATCAATCGATCATGAAGAATGATGTTTGGGATGTTGTCCCAAGCCCAGAAAGGAAGTCCATTGTAACTTCCAAATGGATCTACAAGATCAAGCATGCTACAGATGGCAGCATAGAGAAATATAAATCAAGATTCGTGGCTCGTGGCTTCTCCTAGAAATAAGGAATAGATTATGAAGAAACTTTTTCACCTGTAGCCAGATACACTTCCATTAGATCAATACTTTCTCTTGCTACAGTGATGAAATGGAAGATACACTAGATGGATGTCAAGACTTCTTTCTTGAATGGTGTAGTAGAAGATGAAGTGTATGTGGAGCAGCCACTTGGTTTTGAGACACATGAAAGAGATTCTCATGTGTGTAGATTGAAGAAATCCTTGTACGGTTTGAAATAGGCACCCAAGACATGGTAGAGCAGAATTGATGGCTTTCTATCCAGTTTGGGCTTTACCAAGAGTAAAGCAGATTCCAATCTTTACTACAAAGTTGAAGATGGCAACCCAGTGATACTCCTACTATATGTGGATGATCTGTTTTTAATAGGTATGGATGGGTTGATTGTTGATACGAAGAGGAAGCTTGCTGCCGAGTTTGAAATGAAAGACTTGGGTATGATGCACTATTTCCTAGGCATGGAGGTGTGGCAGAATACAGATGGAATCTTCCTTGGACAAGGCAAGTGTGTAGTAGATATTCTGAAGAGATTTGGGATGATGGACTGCAAGGCCATAACCACACCTATGGAATCGAACCTGAAGCTATTGAGTGATGCTTCATCACAAACAATTGATGCTATGATGTATCGTCAGATGATTGGGTCATTGATGTACTTGACGAACAAGAGACCAGATATTTGCTTTGCTGTGAACACCTTGAGCCAGTTCCTGATAGATCCGAGACATGTTCCCTTGATTGCTGCAAAGCATATTCTGAGGTACCTAAAGGGTACAGTTTATTATGGGCTCAAGTACGAGGAAAATCAAAAGATTAACCTGGAGGGTTATGTTGATTCAGATTGGGAATGCAATGCTATCGATAGGAAGAGCACTTCAGGATGTTGCTTCAGTATGGCATAAGGTATGATCTCTTGGTTTAGCAGGAAGCAGTCCTATGTGGCACTGAGTACAACTGAAGCAGAATATGTCGTAGCTTGTTCAACTAGTTGTGAGGCAGTGTGGCTGAGAAAGCTACTGTCTGATTTATTTGATCTCTAGTTGGATGCTAGTATATATTTTGACAACCAGAGTTATGTGAAGTTGTCGAAGAACCCAGTGTTCCATGACAAGTCAAAGCATATCGAGATCAAGTATCACTATATCAGGGATATGGTGCAGAGAGGAGCAGTGAAGCTCCAGTATGTTGCGACGGACGAATAGATAGCTGATGTGTTGACAAAGCCATTGGCCAGAGTGAAGTTTGAGTACTTCAGGGAGAAGCTTGGTGTTCTCTAGATCGAGGTTCCCTCCAAAGGGAAATGATGAGACCTAGAGCCATTCTGACATGGTGAGAGCATTAGGTTCCTTCCATGGTTAGATATAAGGGATGAGCCATTCTATCATGGTGAGAGGATTTGGTTCCTTCCATGTCAGATGTGAGTGTTGAGCCATTCCGATGTGGCTGTAGGATTGGTCCTTACATGATCAGATATAAGTGTTGAATGTCATTCTTAGAATGGAGGCACCTGGTCAGTTACTAGGAATACTCAGTCTGGGATTGAGGGCCATTCTAATATGACTGTAGGATGTAGTCTTACATGATCAGATGTGAGTGCATGGCCATTCTAATGTGATTGAGGGATGTGTTCCCACTTAATCAAATATAAGGGTTGATGCCATTCTCTAGGAGAATGGAGGCACCTGGTCAGTTACCAGGAATCCTCAGTTTGGGACTGAGAGCCCTTTTGATGCGGTGTTTTTGAACATGGTCGAATGTAAGTGTAGAGCCCTTCCAATGTAGTGTTTTTGAACATGGTCAGATATAAGTGCTTAGGCCTTCTGATGCGGTGTTTTTGAATGTGGTCGAATATAAGTGCTGAGCCATTCTGGCACGATGTGTTTACACATGGTCAGATGTGAGTGATGAGCCTTTCTGACAACATGTGTAATGTCCCTGGTTTTGACCCCGTTTGCATGATGTATAGAATGTAATTAATCATGGTGAGGAGCTCAAGGCAAAAGCCCCACCATCAATTTGGCTGTGTATGTTTCGGCAATGAGGATAATTGCCGATGGTATGTTGTGCTATTCGGCACATTTTAATTCGGCATCATGTAAATCCGCACATCAAATAAACTAAAACCACAACCAGCTACGGCAGTGCAACGTTGAATGAAAAGGGCATGGTTCCGAAGGATAAGGGGTGGGGAATGTCAATCCTTGGTTTATGGGGGAAAACCCATGTTTTATTACCTTGTGGTTTTGCCACCTTTGTTGTTTGTCACCTTTTGCCTCATCCAACCTTGTCAACCTCTTTAATGCTTCAGCTGGTGGTTGGGGGAGTTATTGCTGAAGTGGTGGTGGTTGTGGTAGGATGTCAGCCTTATCCACTTGCCCACTCCACCCACGTTTGCCATTCTTCTCCCTCACGCACTCATCCCTGGTCAGTTCACTCTCACCACGATTTTGGGTCTGTTGGCTCCTCATGCACAGGTTTTGGGGGCGTTTTTGGTCTCACGCAGGTTTTCTTCCTCTCCCCCACGAGTTGCTGAGCACCCACGCACTGCAATTCGCGTCCTTGCTGATGTTTTGTTCATCCATGGGAAAAATCGGAGTTGTTTTCTCCTCACGCAGGGCCTCTACGGCGGTGCATCCTCACGCAGAGGGATTCCCTTCCATTTTCCATCTTCACGCTTGGTATTTTGCTGGATTTATCCACGCAGTATTTCCTTGGGCGAATTGTGAATAGGGTGGCCGTATCCTTCACTCACAGGCTAATTCGTGGGTTCTATTCACACATTGGTTGGGAAAACTGTAAATTCGTCCCTATTGCATTTTGTTTGCATTTTGCTGTTGGGGCTGTGTAATTCATTTTTCCCTGTTTGAGCTGTGATAGCTAATTGGTTGCCTGAGTGCAATGGTTAGCCTTCGGGCTGTGCTGGCTTGGCTTGTCTGTTGAAAGCCTGTGAAACCCAGCTGTGTTGGTTTGTTGTTTGTGCCCCTTGGCTATGTATAAGCCTGCGATTGACCCTTATTCCGGAGGAATCATGCCCAGCTCGGGGGTGGCAGCATTGCTGAGAGATTGATGAGCACGCTGGCCTATGGTTGGGTGGAATGTTGCAGCGACGTAGCTGGTTGCGGGCAAGTTCTTTATCACAAGATAAGTCTGCTGTCTATACTTCATCTCTGCAATTTATAATGATGTTAAATGCTGGTTTATGAATACGTGTGCTTCCGCTGTATGATCGAAGATAAATGCATCTGTGTATGCTTAATTTCAGCATTTGAATTTTGTTTATGTTCATGGGGTGTTTTGCCTGGTTGTGTTTGATGTGCTCGTCGCGTCCTCTTCGCCGAGTGAGGGACGGGGACGTGACAGAATGGTATCAGAGCGCCATGGTTGCAACAATGGGCCTCTATGGGCCAAGAAGGTGCAGTGACAGAAGGTAGAATTACCTTCTTTGTTCAGCAGAGCAGCAACGAATTCAGAAAAATCGCCCAAGAGTGAGCAGTCGGACCACAGGAGGAAGTGGAATTCCACTATTGCGGGTGAGTTGGAGAAGTTTCTATTCGCCGTTGCGGGCGAATGGCTGAAGTCTCCCATCCGACTGTTGCGGAAGGGTTCACGGAGTTAACCTCCGTCGTTGCGGGTGAGACAACGATCTTCCCCTCCGACCGTTGCAGATGGCGGAGTGATCCTGCATCCGACTTGAAGATCCATCCGATCGCCGACGCCGCGGAGAGTTTGAAGATCCATCCGATTGCCGACGCCGCAGAAAAGTTAAAAATCCGGCTAAGTATGGAACGGTCGGGCCATTGGGGGAAGTAAACTTCCGTCGTTGCGGAAGGATGGGTAAAGTCTTCTGTCTGCTGTTGCGGATGGCTAAACAATCCCGCGTCCGATCCGAGATTCCGCCGACGTCCGACATTCAAGTTGTTGCAAGCGCCGATCGGAAGAGTTGGCGAAGTGGGAGTTCGTCGTTGCGGACGGATTGGCGAAGTCTCCCGCCCGCCCTTGCGGATGGCGAATCACTTGGGCTTCCAATTGGAAAGGTTGCCGACGGCCGCAGTTGCGGAAGGGTTGGAACACCCGGAGAGCCGCCGTTGCGGAAGGTAGAAGCTTCCGGGAAGCCGATTCGGCGGAAGACAGAATGGTCAGGGAGCCGGTTCGGCGGAGGACAGAATGGGAAAGGAGCCGACGTTGCGGCTGGGAGATTGGTTGGAGAGCTGATACGGCGGAAGGGAGATTGGTTGGAGAGCCGATACGGCGGAAGAGAGAATGAAGGAGGAGCTGATACGGCGGAAGGAACAATGGTTCCGAGAGCCGATTTCAACTGTTTCTCAGTGAAATTTTGAGCTGTTTTCAGAGAATTTTCAGGGGCTGAAAATGAGAAAAGAGGCAGCGATCTAATGCGCCAAATTACGTGAAAACCAATAATTTACAAAAAAAAAAAAAAAAAAACGAGGGCGCTGCCCTCGACCTGCCCTGCAGAGCCACAAGGGGGCAAGCCCCCTTGACCCCCGTCGTCCCTTGAGACAGTCATTCTTGTGGAAGGAAAATTCTGTGTTTTGGGAAAGAGTTTGAATCAGAGGGATTTTCACAAGGGACAAGAAGGATGCCAAAAATGCAGCTGCCAAAATGGCTGTAAGGCCATTAGAAGAATTCGAAAATTCTACATTGCAGTGGTGTAAAATGCCAAGATTGGTGAAAGTCTTCATTCTTAGAAGGGGTGTGGTTTTCACATCCGAGGTCGGAATGACGCGTGCGAACAGGCGTTGGAAAGCTTATCCAGTGGGGAACAAGGATAAGTGACCGGAATCTGAGCATGAAGCAATAAAGTGCTAATGATGGCTGCTGCTAGCAAATGGACAAATCTGGACAGTTGCATGCCCAGGGGCAGCAAGGACTAGGAAGTCAACTAGCTGCTGTGTGGAAAAGAAATTCCATAAGAAGATGAGGGATTTGAAAGGAAAGTTTTCATTAAACCCTATATTGCTGATTATAACTTCATTTCTTGAGTTTATGCTTGAAATACATGAGGATATGTATTGCATGCATAGAATATTGCATGATGGATAAGAATATTGGAAATTATATATTTATAATGTACCACTAATGATAATCATTGTTTTGATGTTGGCATTAGTGGACAAACCAACGGTGACATGGACCCGGATGAATATGTTGATGATGCTGATGAATGAGACCAGCAACCCTATGGAGAAGGGATAAGGCAACGAGTCCATAACAAAAGTTGGTGAGCAAATTCTGCAATCTCCTGCAAAGGACCAACCAATTGGTCATGTCAAGGGTGTGAGTATGACCCATGCAGGTAAGAGTTGCTTATGACAAATTCCATGGATTGGTCCAGGTAAGAGACCTCATACCATGTGAATATGGGAATGTAGAAAGGTGTCATGCCTATACATGATTAATGAGATTGATTATAATCATGCATCCTATATGAGGTAGTCATGGTTAGGCCATGGTATGGTTGAATGCATAGTATTCCTGAATCAATGCAAGGTAGCGTTGAATGGACATGCATTAGAAAGATTTTATGAATCTTGTTGTTATGCATTGGATGTATGCCTATGAAGGGTGTGAATGACTGATTGCATAAGTGTAGATGCAATGTTGTGATGTATGGCATGAATGCATGTGGTATGCGGACTAACTAATGACTGAAATGGTGAATTAATGATAATTCTGGAACTGTTTCGAAGGTTGTTATGAATGCAGGATAGTCATGATCAATTGGCTGCCAAAAATGCTCTATTGAAGAGCAAGGTGGTATGAATGATACGCCTGTGAAGAAAGGAGTATCTAAACATTCTATTTTATTGCATGACTAATGTGAATATGCCTTGAAAATGTTAACATGATAATTATTGCATGAAGTAAATGAGCTTTGATAATATTAATGTGACTAACAGCTGGAAGTATTTGAACTTTATAAATTCTGAAAATACTTCCGTGATGGTTGTAGCAATGAGATAGTATATGCATCCATACCCACCAAGTGTTTAGTTGATGGAAGCTCATGTATCAGGTAGATCAATTTGAGAATGGCATTGAGAGGTAAGACCCTGACCAATGCTGGAATCTACCATGAAAAAGATCTT
>LPNX010389501.1:476114-523226 GCA_001517045.1 Pseudotsuga menziesii | reverse complement strand
ACAGTGAGAGGTAAGTTCCTGACCACTGCCAAAATCTACTATTTATGAGAAGAAGTCTCATGATTGTAAAATTTAGTTGGTACGGGTTGTTAAATTCGAAATGTGGATTTCGGATTTAAGAGGTACAAACGACTACTAATCATTGTTGGCTTGTATGAGATTGTGTCAGGAGGGACACATGGTAAGTGGGTATTCATGTTATGATAGTAGGCATAAAATTGTAATGGGCATAGTAATGCTGCTTACAAGAGACCCACAATTGAACAAGTCAATTTCTGTAGTAGATAGAATCGCAAATTCTTAATTGAATTCGATTGCTAATGTCATTGCTTGGTTACAGAACGATCAATTTGGATTGTAGTATCAGGTAATGACTGACTGTTTGGCTATTTGATGAATGTGTCAGGAGTACACACTGCAGGAAGATCATGTGTGATGACCTGTAAGAGCCAAGCTTCATGGGAAGGTTTTCCCTTATCTTGGAAATGGGGTTCGGGTGAAACTCCATTAGACATTTTAAAAATGTCTCATCTGCACTGCATGTTTGGTGATAACATGAGTGAGATGGTTGGATTATGTCAGTGAGACATGTGTGGATATGAAACGTAAACATGAAACAAGGATGGGGCCTTGGTTTGCTTAAACCTGGTGATTGGAAACCACACAGACAGAGCTAGAGGGATGACTTTCTTCTCCACAACCCCGGGATAGCACTAAAAGGGAATGCAGGGCCTGAGGGACTGAGTAGCAGAGAAGGGACTGATTCCTTGTGCTGGGTGTGTGTGTGGATGTTATAGAAGTTAGGCTAGTTCTGGTGTAGGTGTTCCTAGCTCTACAACGAGCTCACCAGCTTAGCATTCAGCTTTTTCCCAGTTCCTTGATGGTGCCTAACAGATCTAAAGGCATACTGCGACGGAAAATGGATAAGTGTTCTGTAACCCTTGCTATAAATATGCATGTTTAATTATTAAATTCCATATGCAGAACATGTTTTGATTTATTTCCATGATGACCGATTGCTTGAGCATGCATAGGGCCTACATGGCACACACCGGAAGAGAGTGCACACTTTTCCGATGTCGATTCATGAAAGGGTTTTCAATATTGATTACACTCTGGGGAGTGGACGCACTCCTGGTGTCTCAATAGTTGATAGTGAATGATATGAATGTGATTATAGTTTTAGATCAATGATGCTGATGAGTTTGCTTGTGTTGCTTGTGTTGACAGGCTAAAGGTAAAGGTAAATGGTTGATATAAGTGTATTGTTGGTATAAGTGCATGTTGATATAAGTGTATGGCGATATAAGTGTATGTGTCATTGTTGACATAAGTGTATGATGGGCTGTGATATGCCTAAGGATCCATAGTAGATCCTAGACCTGGAAATGGTCATGATAAAGTTCCAAGCCCAGTTGACATGGTTATGTACTGGCTGGACATTAATTATTCGATGTTGAGGAGAAGCCTGCGTGCTGACCTAACATCTGAGTCCATAGGCGATCCCAAGGCTTGCAAAGCGAAGCAGGATCCTGTGGACGAACGAGGAAATGCACAATACAGATAAGTATTGGATTATTTTGCTTATGAATATACATGTGTATATGATTTGGTTATGATGTTTTAAGCTCTTGCTTAAGAGGTAAAATCAATAAAAATAAACTAAACATGTGAATCTATTCAATGTTTGGATATAGGTATCGCTGGGAGCGAGGACTATGAGAACATCCTAGAGATGCATGTGGACATATGACTGTCCTGGAAAGCTCGGAATGAGCGGTAATGAAAAAGGGTGCTAGTAAGATGGGGAAGTCCTAGCAATTAAGACAAACCATGTGGAGAGACTCCATGGTTTAGAGGTCTGGAATAGACCAAAGACGCTAAGTGTCATGACCTAGAAGGATTGGTCCAGCATTCACAGTGAAGTGAAAGAGGCTGAGAGCATGAAAAGCCACTGTGATGGCGAGGGTTCCCGGATGGAACAAAACAAAGAGGAAAAAAAAAACTCTTACTGCTCTCTCTTGCCTTTTGATTATATATATATATATGTGTGTGTGTGTGTGTGTGTGTGTGTGCTTATGCATTGTGAAAACAAAGGATTGTTGAATGCATGTATGATTGAGAATGAAATGTGTGTATTTGCTTAAGCAAATTTGTGAATGCTGGAATAGTTGATTCCCTGCCCAGGAATGGACATGAAGGAGCTCATGTGCCTATTGGGAAGGCATGAAAAATATGAAAGTTTCCTCAATGGAACTTGGACTATCATGCCAATTGGGTAATTAACTAACTGATTTTGATATCTATATTATGCTTGGTCTGATAGACTTTCAATGGTGCATTCCACAGGTGGGAAAAGTGAACCCAGGTGGTGCACGTTGATCATGGCAGCAGATCAAAAGTTGTTGGACTTGGCTGGAAGTCTCCTTCAAGTGATTGCCAAGACCCAAGAGAATCTTGGGGAGATGCTCAGGATACAGAAAAGGCAGAGTGAAATGAACCACCAGATTTTGCAAGACTCTATCGGTTTGCAAAGGGAGGTGAAAAGCCTTCTGGGAGCAATCGGCAAAGGAAAGGAAGGTGGATCAGCAATGGGACAACTGTCCAAGCGACCCGATAAGAAACGGTCCAGGCATGAAGACTCAAAGGGAATTGAGCAGGAAAGGATGAAGCAGCCAGTAAGATGCTGGAGATGCGGAGGACATCACTTACGCCGGGACTGTCCAGTGGAGGAACCTAATGAAGGCAATAGCCGCAAAGTTCCTAGGCTTCGGGATCAGCAGGAAGATGGGAACCAGCAGGAAAAGTCCATGGAAGCCGAGAGGCTTGGTATTGAACGTTCAAAGTAAATGATTGGACGTGGTATAGATCTGCAAATTTTGAAATCTTGATGTGCAATTGTATATGTATTGTATATATGTAATGGAACACCGAGGACGGTGTTATTCCAAGGGGGAGGGTAATGTAATGTCCCTGGTTTCGACCCCGTTTGCATGATGTATATAATGTAATTAATCATGGTGAGGAGCTCAAGGCAAAATCCCCACCATCAATTTGGCTTTGTATGTTTCGGCAATGAGGATAATTGCCGATGGTATGTTGTGCTATTCGGCACATTTTAATTCGGCATCATGTAAATCCGCACATCAAATAAACTAAAACCACAAACAGCTACGGCAGTGCAACGTTGAATGAAAAGGGCATGGTTCCGAAGGATACGGGGTGGGGAATGTCAAACCTTGGTTTATGGGGGAAAACCCATGTTTTATTACCTTGTGGTTTTGCCACCTTTGTTGTTTGTCACCTTTTGCCTCATCCAACCTTGTCAACCTCTTTAATGCTTCAGCTGGTGGTTGGGGGAGTTATTGCTGAAGTGGTGGTGGTTGTGGCAGGCTGTCAGCCTTATCCACTTGCCCACTCCACCCACGTTTGCCATTCTTCTCCCTCATGCACTCATCCCTGGTCAGTTCACTCTCACCACGATTTTGGGTCTGTTGGCTCCTCATGCACAGGTTTTGGGGGCATTTTTGGTCTCACGCAGGTTTTCTTCCTCTCCCCCACGAGTTGCTGAGCACCCACGCACTGCAATTCGCGTCCTTGCTGATGTTTTGTTCATCCATGGGAAAAATCGGAGTTGTTTTCTCCTCACGCAGGGCCTCTACGGCTGTGCATCCTCACGCAGAGGGATTCCCTTCCATTTTCCATCTTCACGCTTGGTATTTTGCTGGATTTATCCACGCAGTATTTCCTTGGGCGAATTGTGAATAGGGTGGCTGTATCCTTCACTCACAGGCTAATTCGTGGCTTCTGTTCACACATTGGTTGGGAAAACTGTAAATTCGTCCCTATTGCATTTTGTTTGCATTTTGCTATTGGAGCTGTGTAATTCGTTTTTCCCTGTTTGAGCTGTGATAGCTAATTGGTTGCCTGAGTGCAATGGTTAGCCTTCGGGCTGTGCTGGCTTGGCTTGTCTGTTGAAAGCCTGTGAAACCCAGCTGTGTTGGTTTTCTGTTTGTGCCCCTTGGCTATGTATAAGCCTGCGATTGACCCTTATTCCGGAGGAATCATGCCCAGCTCGGGGGTGGCAGCATTGCTGAGAGATTGATGAGCACGCTGGCCTATGGTTGGGTGGAATGTTGCAGCGACGTAGCTGGTTGCGGGCAAGTTCTTCATCACAAGATAAGTCTACTATCTATACTTCATCTCTGCAATTTATAATGATGTTAAATGCTGGTTTATGAATACGTGTGCTTCCGCTGAATGATCGAAGATAAATGCATCTGTGTATGCTTAATTTCAGCATTTGAATTTTGTTTATGTTCATGGGGCGTTTTGCCCGGTTGTGTTTGATGTGCTCGTCGCGTCCTCTTCGCCGGGTGAGGGACGGGGACGTGACAACATGAGGTCAGATGTGAGTGCTAGGTGTGCCTTTCTGACAAGATGAGGTCAGATGTAATATCTGGGCAGGCCATTTTGACTTAGGGTCATATATAAGCGTTGAAAGACCTACATGAAGGGTAGGCCTACAACCAACATGAAAAAGGGTTGGCTCTGTAGAACTTCCTGTGACGAGAAGAATCAAGAGATAGCACCATTCTGAGATAGAACCAATGATGATGATCCAGACTTGAAGATGATCCAGATCAAGTGATGATCCATATGTGATGATGATCCAGAATTGATGATGATCCAAGATCAAGTGATGATAAATATGTGATGATGATCCAGACTTGATGATGATCCAAGATCAAGTGATGATCCAGATGTGATGATGAACCAGACTTGATGATGATCCAAATCAAGTGATGATATAGATTTGATGATGATACAGTGAAGATGATCCAGTAGTCGTCATGATCCATATCCCATGATGAAGAAGACTTGAAGAAGAAGATGACTTAGAAGAAGACTTGAAGACAAAGATGACTTGAAGATAAAGAAGACTTGAAGACGATGATGACTTGAAGATGAAGAAGACTTGAAGATGAAGACAACTTGAAGATGAAGATGACGAGATGATCTAGTCGATACAGAGAAGAAGACCAGTGCTAAAAATTGTGTAGAAAGAATACCTTCCTAGTTAAGAGGGAGTGTTGATGTATTTGTAACTTCGGAATGTATTCACTTGTATATCTTATGTCTTGTACCCCGATGTTTATTCTAGGAAGTGTCTATAATGTATTTGAGTCATGTCATACCCCGATGTTCCTATCGGGAGGTTCTATAATGTAAACAAGTCACATCTAGTCATTGTGGGTAACCCTCCTATTGATCAAGGGTTAAATTCCCCGTAGTTCTGGGGCACTAGGGTTATTAGACTCTCCCAAAAAAGTCGGCCCTAGTGAGTCATTGTCAAGTCAGGAATTAGTATAAATAGAGAGTGAGCCTCTTTGTTTAACACACACTCACTCACACTCAGTTGTAGCACATAGCTGAGGAAGAAGAAGTTGTTGGGGCTAGAAAGTAAGAGGCTACTACTGTCAGGATATCATCTTACTGTTTTGGGGCTTTGCTATTTGGTGTTGAGTCTATCTCTAAGGAAGTTGCGGGATTTTCTCCTTTATGGTTTCCCCGAGGGAAATCTTTGTGTTCATTATCTTATGTGTTTTATTGTTGTGCTTGTTATTCTCTCAGTTAAGATCCTAAGTTAATGCTAGCTTAAATGATAAAAATCTAACATTTGGAACCGCCACTCTCTTGGAATTTATGTTCTTCACTTTTATTTCTTCTTCTTGTTCCAACATGGTATCAGAGCTTGATGACTCATGACCATGGTTTTTTAGAGTGATTAAGTTCCTTTAGATGCTGGTGAGATGCATTTTCTTATGGGGTCTATAAGTATGGTGAATCACATTTCCCTTATTAATATACCATTTGATTCAACCATCATGTTCCCTAGTTAATGAGATTTGGAAATTTCCTTGGTGATTGTTTTTCTAGATCTGTGTAAGCATTCTTTCCGAGCATATTTATTGTTATGGGGAATGTCTTTTGTGATGGATAGTTGCATTTCTCATGGATATTTTCTTGAATATTGGGAAAGACTGTGAATGTGTATGGTCAATTGTAGACTATTCCCTAGCTCGTAGCATGATTTGACCATTCCTTGAGTTATATTTTGGGCACGGAAATAACTAATGCTCTCCCATGTGATATTTGATTGAAATTCTTATTGCACATATTTGATATATAGATTGGTAGAAGTTGACTATGTTTTGTACCTTCTACAAGAGACGAAGAATAGTCAATCATATATTCATCAGCTTGCTTCTCATGTGGGTTACTTGACTTTGTAAATTGATTGGATAGCCGACTTGTCCATTTCTTGATTGGGAACGCCCTCAAATGGAATCTCTAAGAAGTATATATTCGATTGAAATTTTCTTCACGTGTTTCCTAGAAATGTTAACTAAGTGGTGTATCTTGGGCTCGACTGGTCTCGAATGGGAAATTGTTTGGTTATCCTTTTAAGACTATTCCCTAGATCACTTGAGAGATGATCTATGATATATTTAAATAGTATATTTATCTTTGTATGGATAGATATCTAACCCATCATCAACCTTATTCTTTTTCAGAAACCGGTTGGTTTGCCGACCTAGTCATTCGACTTATGGTCCACCTATATTAATTCAATGGAGGATCCACTAGTGTTTTGGTAGCGTGGTATGATCAGATGTTTACCTGGAATTGATTAAGAATCACTTTTACCATTGGCCAAAGAATATGATAGTATATCTGACAGTCGACTATTCTGGGATTTGGTCGAGTAAGTATTTAATGACCAAATCTTTATATTTTCTATGAATTGGACCTGAAGATAATATTTTTGGTTAAGGATTGAAGGAATACTTTTTATTATTTTCTCATTGCTTATCATTGTAGGAAAAACTAGAAAGATGTGCCTTGACTATGAAACTTTGAAATCCTATCCAAGATGGGATCCCTTGATGAAGATGAAGCCCTATTTTTCAAAACATTGTAGGAGATTCGGGAGAAGGAATTAGCCTTGCAAGAATATCATAATTGGATTCATGGATAACTACAAGACTTGAAGACTATTGTTTCTCAATTACAGACAAAGAATAGATAGTTGGATAAAAAACTAAAGACTATTCATTCCTTTCTTGAGTATGAAGATGCTCTTTTCCATATTGTTGTTTTATAGAGAGTGGATGAGAAATCAAAGAAGATTGTTGTCCTAGAGAACACCTTGGAAAATATTCTCCAAAATTTTGTTGATGAATTTGGGGACAAGACATATCTCATTTATGATATGGACGTAGAGCTTAATCCTTTTTCTCATGAAAAAACAAAATTGTTGAAGGAGAAGATTTATAGAATGGAAGAAGATAATACCCAACTAACTAATGAGGTTGGTTATTTGTAGGCCTTTGTCAATTATCTTCATGAAGAAGTTTCTCCTCTTCAAGCAAACAAAATCTGCTTATTTGATTAATATCAAGCTTTAAAATAATGTTATGATTCCTTTCTATTGCAACTGATAGACAAAGATAAGACTGTTAAGGATTTATAGGAGTGCAAGCCAAGTGTTGAAATGGAGATCAGCTGATTGCACGAAGATGAGAAGAAGATTGTTGATGAGATTCTAGGATCGCAGATTGCTTCTTCCACCTTTGATAATATTTCTTGTATCTTAGGTTTTTGTAAACTAAATGATTGTAATAAATATGTTGATGATGATTTCATTTAATCTCATGATTTATTGAATAATGATCATATTTCTCCTAGTTTTGAGAAACACTTTACAAGTATAGGGTCTCGACTGCTGATCAAGATGGGATATACTGGAGGATGAATTGGGAAGAATGGACTCGGTATTATTGTTCATATTACCCCTGAAATAAAGTCTTATAGAGCAGGTCTTAGATATGATGTTGATGTTGCCTCCCTATCTACACTTGGTTTTGTTGACATCAGAAAGTGTTATTTGTTTCTAGAGGTGTTCAGACTGAAGTGATGGAAGAAAACTCTACTATTTATTTTGCTAAACATATTGATGAATTAGTTGTCTTTGATGAGCCAAAAATTAATAATGTTGTTATTGATCACATTATTTTTTATATGCATGGTTTTTTTGTTATCATCGGTGAACCTAAACCTGATCATACATCACTTGTTTTACTAGAAGATAAATTTGTTCCATATAATAATACTCATTAGAAGAATCGATAGAATTTTCACAGGAACCAAACTTCTTTGAAATAAGGTAAATTTTATTTCAAAACTTTGCATAAAGGCATGAAAGACAGAACTATGGAACTGTGTCGACTACTCATCCTTATGCCAAATGAATCAAATATTATGTTGGTTGAGGAGGGTCACACTACCTCTATGGAAACCCCCATTGGCATAAGGAACATGGTATGTTGGTATTTTATATGTTAGAGTGTACCAAACCTCACAACTAATGTGAGATAACACATAAGATGATAGAACATTTCAAAGCAATAGAAACTATTCCAAGCTATCAAATACAATGAATTCCATTATTTATTATCTTGTTTATCAATAATTATTTATTAATCACACACACATGCCCACACAACATATCTCATAAATGAATAGGGGAAGCTAAGCAAACACCCATATTCATCTGACAACCAAATTTCCACCATTATGTTAGTGAGAGGGTCACTACCTACAAAAACCTTGATTTGGCATAAGGATCATGGTATTTTAGGGCTTATATGCTATCATATGACATAACTCACAACCATATGAAATTTAACAAATAATTATAATTGTAAAAAATATTTCAAACTATCAAACATGACATATTCAATTATTAGTATTTAAATTAATTCTAATAAACTCCCACTAACCAATAACAATAGAAATAATATATGACTAAGTTTGAATCATTTTAAAATGATAATCACCTAACATAATAGTATAACTAAATTTGATGCCCAAAGGGGTTGGATCCATTGGTGAAGTGTGAGGAGTTTTTCACTAGTCAGAAAGGTTCAATTCCAATGAGGGCCTAACTTGAAGCCATGGGGTCACCTTGATATAGTGGTCGAACGTATGGTTTCACACAAAGATATTGTATTAAATAATACCATGACCCATGCACACATAAGTGAATCAAATCCCACACCCATGCCCTTCAAATTTAAAGTCCCCAGGGGTGTAGCTTGACCATTGATTCACTTGAAAATGAGATGATATGTTGTAATAGAGGTCATGAGTTCAAAACACCTCGACTTACCCAAGCCCCATGCTTTTCAGTTATGTGGGTTCACCTAGGGATATAGTGGTAGCAGATGGGATTAAACCCCTATACCCTTTCTCACATGAGTACCAACCCCATCCCAGTTTCTGATTCCCCTAGTACCCAAAAAAAATTAACTAAAACTGACTAATTTTAAAACAAGAATCACTTAAGGCTACAAAATATTCACTTAAACATATAATAATCCAATTATAACTCCATTTTAAAACTAACTTTATTAAACAAAAAGCATGTTCAACTAGCCAACATCCAAAGAGACACACAAGTCCAATATCAATTAGCATAGGGAGGAAAATGAGCAATATGAATTAGTATGGGAGCTATTGGGTACACCATAACTCAGATCAACAAATCCTTCTATTCTACTCTCCACCATAAACCTAAAAAATTGTCCCCCAACAACCCTTTCTCATTTATAGTCTCTCTCATATATTCAAGGGGTAACTAACCATATTCCCAAAATATTAGTCAAAATAATATTAAAACCCTATTCAAACCTTACAAAACCCTCAAATAATTATTCTAAAGTGTCAAGGAAAATTTGATCATCTTCTCTTCCATGGAATCTACCAAATTCCTTGCTCCTATAGAAAATCTTGCATCGGCTAGATGGAACGATCTATCCAAACCCATCTAAAAGAGAACATAGTTGACACCTTCGCCGTCTATCAAAAATTTTCAACATCAAACATTCCCACAATAAGAAACCCTTCATGTATTTTTATCAAACAAAACTTTTAGCGTCGATCCCTCATTACTTCTCTTATCTCATTAGAAATTCCATAAAAATTAAGAAACACCCCAAGAATTTTAGTTCAAATGATGGATACAAGTTAAACTAACCTCATAATATAATTATTCATCGATTTCCCTCCCATGTATCAACTCGTCCTTAGGTGTTTTCCTTCATAATTTATCATTCCTCCTCTATGAACCTAAACAATTCCCCTTCTCTCTATTTTGATTATTATTTACTAATCCCTCCATTTTTTCTCCACTTCTTCATCTTTATTTCATGGCCTTCATTACCTTATCATTTATATTATTTTTCTCATTTCATTCGTTATGTTTTTATCCTTTCTGCAAGTTCTTTAATTTATTTTCTTACCTCTTAATTATCCCTTTAATTGATACTTTATTATTTTTTACTCTCAATAATTATTATTATTTGTTCTTGTTCTTGTTTTATACTCAATTTGTTTTGATTTTTTGTTAATTTTCTTTTAATTAAATTCTAACCTAATCATTAAACTAAAAATATTGAAGTGCAGAGCTTCAAGGGTGTAGACCCGTTGTTGATAGAGTGTATTGTTAAGGCACTTCTTTTGACGTTGTGGGCTCAAACCTTGAATAGCATGTGTATCCATGTTGGGGCAGTGTGGGTGTGCACCTGGGGTATAGTTGTAGCAGACAGAGATTGACTATGTTTCACGTGAGTACTAACACTTTCCTAGTTATTGATTCCTCCATAATAATAATAATAAAACTAACCTAATCCCCCCCTTCTTCCTCCATTTCTTTATTTATTCATTACATCACCTCTATTATCTTTTTCGATCTTTATTAACTTCTGCTCTCTTTGTTTACGTCCTTAGATTTTCCCACTCATTTTTTTATTTTTAATTTATTAATCCCAACTAATTCTCAATTGTCATATATCTCACCTCTTATTTATCTCACTTTACCTCTCTCTTCTCTATCTTTCTATGAGCTTTGAGTAGATGCCTGGTGATGGGTGGAGTGTCCACTCTAAACATTATTATGTGACATTATGAGTATATGTCATTTCCGTTCCATTATGACTATACATCATTTTTTAACTCGACAACATCGACATTCGACCAACTTACAATGGAGTTACTCATGCCTTTAAATAGGCATCATCACATGCTAATACCATAGGAAAATGCCATGGAACCATAAACCATAAAGAGTAAATTCATTATTGCCAATTCAAGGTTATCTTTAATCACTCTATAACCAAGTCAAGATTAATTGTAGCATTGATCCCTTTGGGGTTATGCTCCATAGTTAGGGCCTTGAATTATGGAGAAGTACTTGAGGTCCACATGCCCTACAATTCAATATGGGTGAGATGTTGGCACCTAAACATTGAGGTCTTCATGCCCTACAATTCAGTATGGATGAGATGTTGGCACCTAAACATTGACAACAAAAATTAAATAAAGCTCTTGACAACACAGTTTTAAATTTTATACAAAAACTAAAAAATTAAAACCAACATTTAAACCCAAATTTATCAAACACCAATCAAAATCAATTTTTTAAAAATTTTAATTTTTTTTTACTATAAAACATTTTTTTTAAACATTACAACTCAAAATACTTTACCCTAAAAATCAAATTTAAGATGAATTTATATTACTTATTATAAAATAAAATTAAAATCATAACTATCCAATATTATATTTTAATTACCCTTTACTTAAATAAATATCATATTACAATATCGTATGTCATCATTATGTTGGATATCAATTTTCCACAATATAACGAAATAAATGTGTGACATATTAATCTTGTGCCTCGCAAAATGTGATAGTCAAATATATTTATATAAAAATAAGAAAATCTAAGAGATGCTTCACGTGTTTTGGAAAAGAACAATACATCTTTAATATAGATGATGGTTTTCAAATCTCAATCTTTTAAGCTTCCAATGGATGTGATATGTTGGCCCAGGTGGATTGGATTGGCCGAGAGATTGTAAATGACGTTAATGCAGGACTTAATGTGGAAAATAATATCATTTTATAATAATTTGGTTTCTCTCCTCGTGAAGTCTTCCACGCCAGACTTAAAATTTTAAATCACGCTATGTAAAGGGAAATCTTTGTGAAAAGATGGTAAATATATAATTATACAAACTTCATAATAAAAATATTTTTAAACATTTTTTTTTTCATGGAAAAAATTTGTAAATACTTTATTTATATTCAATAAATGGCTTTAATGTCTATTTACACAAACAAACAAAAACAACCTTATAGCTGATAGTTATTTTCAATATATTGCTCCATATCGAGCACAAAAAACTCAAGTTTATGTCAACTGGCAATTACATGATGATCTCAAAAACATATCAAAATAAAAAAATAGTTTCACAACTACTCATCAGTCTCATAAAAAACTGATATATGCGCCCACCAAAGTCAATCATCCAACCATGATACTCCAAAAAAACAAAAAACAACATGATGTCACCAAAAACAACAGAACCAAAAGGTCCTGATCTGATCAATAAAACCCATGTCCCAAAACAGTACATGCCTCATCAAATTAAAAAATCTGAAAGGTTTCCACAACTTCATCTGCACGATATTCCTTGATGGTCCAGTAACCCTCCAAAATTAGTCCTCCAGCTTTTGCCAAAGCATCTGCAGTAGAATTTCTTTCTCGATAGATATGTTTGAGCAGCACATAATCAAAACAATCAATAAGCCTGTTAACTTCCTGAAGAATCATGGCTAACTCTAAATTCATTAATCTAAACTTACCAGATGCCCAGTTAATAACTAACTGAGAATCACCAAAAATCTGGATTTTATCCAATGAGTTCCTCCTAGCCAGATAGAGAAGTGGCTTAAGGGCATATAATTCTGCAAAATTATTAGTACCCAAACCTAATCCATCCTTAAAAGAGAAAAAATGTACATCTGATATAAACAACATACCTCCAGCTCCACAAATATTTGGTTCCCCTGCTACAGAACCATCAAAAAAAACCCATGCAAAGGTTTTATCAATAACTTCCACAAAGATAGATCTTATAGAAGCCACAGAACTCTTCTGCGGAAGAGCCATCATCATACCCAGACCGAAGCTAGATACCTGTGCTGGTGTCAGAGAAAGATCTTCAAAACAAGACAAGTTTTTGGCCTTCCAAATGAACCATAAGACAATGATAGGTAAAGGTTTAATATTTGCAACCTCCAAATTTAAACACCAAGTCTTGAAACATTTTGACACAGTTTCTCGACTCCAAAGGTTATTGAATTTCAATTTGTCCTCAATAAGTAACCAAACATTCTGAGTAAAAGGGCAGTCCACTCCAATATGAAAATTGGATTCACATTCCATTTTGCACAAGTAACACCTACCAGGTCCTTCTCTACCTTTCTTGATAAGAACATCCCAAGTCAACGCTTTACCAGAAAAGATAAACCAACAAAATATTTTTGTTTTGAGTGGACATTTCAACTTCCATAAAACTCTCCACCACCAGTTATGCTCCACTTCGCTGTTCATAAGCTGAGCATAACCTTCTTTAGGTGAATAATGACCAGTTTTAGATAAATTCCATACCAGAGCATCATCATCATTTGAAAACCTTACATGGCTAGATTTAAGAACAGCTAAATAACCATTCCACACAGCTATCTCCTGAGGATCAGTAAAACCAATAAAATCTGCATTAAACCATTGTTGAGCCATCAAAGCTATCAAACCATGAACTCCAATATCAAATAAAAAATAAAAACTAGCCAAATGTAATTTTTCAATCATGGAAGGAGGCAAAGAATGTCTCCATTTACATCCTATCCAAGGATCTACTCCAATACGAACAACAATTCCATTTCCAATCTTCCATACCAAAAAATTACCAGTAATATCAAAAGCCCAAAGAACAGCTTTCCAACATATTGATATGCATTTTTTCTTTTTAACGGGAGATCTAATCCATTCCAATATATTCAATGGATGACTATATTTCTGAACAGCAATATTAACCCAAAGACCCGTTCCATGAATAATATTCCATACATTTTTAGCTGCAAGGGCTTTAGCAAAAACAACAGGAACTTTCAATCCCCAACCACCCAAAGACTTTGGATTTGCCAAAATATTCCAGGATGTCCAAGGTAATCCATAAGAATTCTGATTTCCAGACCAAAGAAATTTGAAACAAAGCTTTCTGATTTTCTCAATAATCCCCACCGGTGTCCAAAAGTGCATCCAATAGACCGGAATGGCCTCTAATATTGCTTTGATCAATATCAACTTAACCCCCTTGGATAACCAGCAAAAGCTCCAGTTGTTAATCCTTTTTTCCACCTTTATGATTAGCCAATCCCAGTCCTTTAAAAGCTACAAGGTTTGAGATAAAACCCAAGGTACTTCATACCATTCTCAATTCTGTCAACTGAAAATGAAAATATATTCTGTAAAGTAATAACCTCTGATTCTTCCAGACAAGAAAAATATAAAGAAGATTTATCATCATTGATCTTCATCCCAGATGCCTTGCAGAAGATCATTAAAATATCATATAAAGTAGAAAGAGATTGTTCGGATCCATCATTGACCATTACAATGTCATCCACAAAAAGAACATGTGTTGAGACAATATCATTACCAAAAGATAAACCATGATAGGTCCCACAGTCTTTGGCAAAAAGAAGAGCCCTTCCTAGACCTTCAACCATAATAAGAAACAATAAAGGTGCCAAAGGGAAACCTTTTCTAAGTCCCTTGCCAGATTTAAAGAAAGAAGTTGCAAATCCATTTATAAGCAAGGAAAAGGATACAGAAGAAATGATACTCATGACCCAAGAAATGAAATTCCCAGCAAAGCCCATTTTGGAAAGAATGACCCAAAGATAGGTCCAACTAACTCGATCATAAGCTTTAGATAAATCATTTTTTATCATTACAGCCTTTAAGCACTTACTATGCATAGAATGCATACCTTCCTGGATGACCCCAACTGCATCATGAATCTGCCTACCCGGCAAAAAACCAAACTACTCACCAGATATACACCTACCCAAAACTTTTCTGATCCGAATAGAAATAATTTTACACATAATTTTGTAAACATAATTACACAAAGAGATAGGCCTGAAATCCTCAAAGGATGAAGGATGATCAATCTTTGGGATGAGAGCAAGAAAAGTAGAATTGAATACTGCAAGAATTTTACCACTTATCTAGGAAAGATCAATAACTCTCAGGAGATCCTCACCCAAAACATCAAAAAGACATCTGTAAACCTCCACAGGAATCTCGTCTGGTCTCAGACTCTTATCATTTTTACTAATGGAAAGGATATGCTGAATATCTTGCAGAGTAATAGGTTTCATAAGGTCACAATTATCTTCCACAGAAACAGATGTAGGAAAATAACCTGCACTCTGCACAATGTCAGGAAGATGAAGATCAGTTTCTTCCTGAAACCGAGACTCAAAATGATGAATCCCATCCCCGGCAATAGCCTCAGAACCTTCAACAAGGTTACCAAAGTCATCTTTAATTTTCCAATTTGAATTAAGATTTTTCCTATGAGCAACAAATTTATGGAAAAAAGGGGTATTGTCATCTCCACATAACAACCATAAAGCCCTACTTTTTTGTCGTGACTCATTTTCCCAATCACATAAAATAGTTCTCTTACGAGATTCAAGCTCAGTCAAACACAATTTATCCTCCTCCGAATTAAAACTAAAACCCAACCTATCAAAATACCTCTTCATATCGTATTCAATATCAACTAAATCCTTAATTTCCTGAGCCTTTTTCTTCACTGACCAGGCTATGGAAACCTCTTTTAATCTTTTAAGGTTCACAGCAAACTGGGATGCAGGCGATACCTCAGATAGAGCATCAAAAACCACCCAGCAAGCTTTTAATAATGCAACCAACTCATTGTTTTCTAACCAACATGCATTAAACTTAAAAGGACAATGAGCCTTAGGATTACTAGACAATATTTGTAAATAAACAGGTTGATGGTCAAAATATCCACCACACCCAATCCACTATTTGAGAAGAAAGTCACTGTCCAGAAAATCGGCCGATAAGAGTAATCGATCCAACCTTTTGCAAATACTCTCAAGGCAAATTCGTCGATTAGACCAAGTTGGAATTGAAACCATAGGAGCAATCTCTACAAGTCCAAGTCCTTCCAAAAGGTTAATAAAGAAATCAATTAAAACATCCACACGTGCTTTAACACCCCAAATTTCAGAATGACCCAAGGAGAAATTCAGATCCCCACCAAATACCAATTAGGACATTTGAAACATTCCAGAACCAAAAGGTTATTCCAGAAAGCTTCCCTATCGATATAAGGCCCATAAAGATTTATAAAACATAAATCCAACTGCAGCTCAATAGAATGCAAAATAGCACAAAGACCAGAAGTCATAGCCCAGGCATTAAGTAAATGAAAATTACGAGTCCCCCACCCCAAAAGTAGTCCCCCAGATATGCCCTTAGCATCCACAGAAACAAACTGCCAATCTTTTAACAATAATTCCATTTCCCTCACCAAAATGCACACATCACACATAGTTTCTTGCAAAAAAATAGCATATAAAGACTGTTCATCAATCAATCCTTTCACAACTAGTTTTTTAGGTAAAATAGCCAAACCCTTACATTTTAGTGTCATAAGGATCATAAGGGAAACTCTGTGGAGGCATACAAAGCTCTAAGTGCCTCAGAACCAACCTTCACAATAGGATTAGCGTTCACCAAAACTCCAACCCTACCCTTAACTGAAAGATGTATCCCAAAAGGATCACGATCTGATCCAAACCCTCCATCATTAATTTTCGAACAAGAACGAAGATAATAGCCCTTGCTCACAACAAGAAAAACCTTAGGAGGAGATACAAAACCAAGATCCCTTAAAGCTTCAGACTAGACAAAATCATACAAAGAACCCATAGCAGGTCCCTCATCAATCTTATTTCTCCCTAGGCCATCAAACTCAGATAATGAGGCAATACTCAAAGGTTTAAGAGATAATAAAGAAGATTGATACCCTAAGACCTTCTCCTCTACTAATGTCTTCGGTGAAAGGTTCAATTCCTCCGAATCATCAGCTAATGCCAAACCCTCCTTAACTCCCATGTTTAACCCACAGTTCTTAACATGCCAAATCTTATGGGCAGAACCAGAAAAAGATTTCTTGTTAAAAGGTAACGAACATTCATTCATCAAATGACCAAATACATGGCATCTATAACACCTAAACGGGACACCCATATAATCCAAGGGCTGACTGAATTCAGAGCTTCCTCTTTTAATAACTAAATCAGCAGGCAAACCATTCCAAAAATCAATCAACACCAATACCCGACCCATACAACAGACGCCAGATTTCAGATATGAAAAATCAGTTTCCAAGTGAGTTCCCAATGTATTACCCACCAGTTTAAAAAAATCAACTCACCAGAATTCAAATGGTAAATTGGGGAGTTTAACCCATATAGGAACTTGATCATACCTTTCAATTCAGGGGTCAAATAATGGCTTCCATATTTTGATTAAAAGATGAGCTTTATCCCAACGCCAAACTCCAGCTAGGACCAAAGCCACATCTTCCTCAAAGAAGAATTTGAAAGCTATCCATCCTCTCGGAAGGAGGAAAATCACAGGTGGGAAACTAATAACATCTTTCCAAACCACTGCAGCCCATCCATTTAAGCTATCAAAATTAAATTTGCGACCTCCGAAACGCCTAATGAGGGTCAAGGCATTAGTCAGAACGATATCATTTAAACCCACATCCTCACCCACAGTCATCAGGATCGGCTTATCAATTTTCTTGATAGTCCTATGAGCACACTTCTTTTTCACCCCAACCTCCATCAAAATAGGCACAGGATTCTTGCCGATATTATTTGAAACATACTGATGATATTTCAGGTAATCCGCATTATCAATAGGACCTTCAGTATTACCCAAACCAAAATACCGAGGAAACTTCCCCATAGAATCAGGAAGCTCACAAGAATCCTTAGTAACAGCTAGTCCCAAATCTCTAGAATCATCCATTCCAAACATAAGACCCGCATCCACCACATGTGACTCACAAAAATCCTTTGTGTGAGAATTCCCCATACCCTCATCACCAACAGCACCGGTAATAACAGGGAAAGTATTGTTAACAGCAGAAACCCTAACCCCACCAGATGAAGAAACGACACAATCCTTCTCGCCGTACGACAGGAAATTAATAGCAGAACCCACAAGTTTAACCACACTTCCGTCCTCCGTGTGAATCACAAGACATTCCTTACAAACCCCCAACTCTCTTGGTATACCAGAGCAATGACAAAAATGCGCCCCCGAGACATCAGATACCCTTTGGCCATCACCAAAGCAACCATAATTTTCTTCACCCGAAACTAGCGAGAGCTTACCAAATTCCAAAGGGTTTTCCACAGAGCCAATCTCTAGAGAATTCAAAGGACATCCCATTCCGCCATGCAAAGCTCCTGGCACAGATGTGCTCTCAACCTGACAATTAAGACTGTCCAGAGCATCTAAAACCCTTAAACCATCACCATGACAAAACTTAATCTTCCTTCCATCTGACGCCACACCAATCAAACGGGAGTGCATAGGAATAATCTCACTACCTTTAGCTCGCCTCAGAGGAACTCCCATGTCGACCAGCTCTCTAGTCTCGGCACAATAACAACAAGAAACCATGGAAACCCTATGAACATCGCCAATACATTCATTATGAAACTGCAAACCACCCGGAGGCGTACGAGCAAGTCTCTTCATGGATCGAAGCGACATTACATGTCGTAAATAAAAAAGGAAAGCAATACGTGGCCCTGGAAAAGCACAGATGGTACTTGATGGTCTAAACAATCTATCAATTTAGAAGTACGTTCAGATATAAAATCCCACCTAATCCCACCTAAAGAAGTACGTTCTGATTAAAATCCCACCTAATCGCCATTAATCCTGGCCACACCACACTTTCTTAGACATCTTTTCAAGGATAGAAGGTATGAAGTTTATTTTTATAGAAATTTTACCTTTAAAATATTGGTGATAAATACAGAGTCTACTTTGAATGCAACATAGTGTCAATAAAGTGGCAACACAAATGGCTCTAGGGCATGGCTCAGGATGGAGAATGCTATGGCTCTGAGAAGCCCTAGCTTTTTCCTGCCATTTTTTTTTCTTCGAACCTTGTTTGGCATGCTCTTGAGCTCTTTTTTATTGTCGCCATTGTGTAGGGTGAACTAGAGGTGTACCTTGGGTGGCTAGTTTTTTACTTTCTCTGTCTCTACCCTCTGGCCATTTTTTCTTCTGGGGTTTCTTCTGTGGTTTCTCCTCTTTGGTGTCTTTACCATTTTGTTTTTTTTTCTGGAGCTTCTTCTCCGGTTGACTAGTTATTTTGTGGGTTACCCAGACTATCTGGTTGATTTCCTCTGACGGCCAGTGCTTGTCAGAGCTTCCCTTATATGGTCTTTGTGGAACCTTGTTTATGCCTTGTCTTTTTCAAGGTTTTGTCGCTATCCTCGAGGGTTTTTTACAGTGGTTTTCGGTGCATGAGTTTTGTGGTGGATTAGGAGTCAAGCCTGTATATGGCAGGCATAGTACCAACATGACTAAAAAAGTGGGAACTAGGTTCTCTTGTTTTTTGTTCTTTGTCTGCCTTGTAGGTATGTACTGCATCCATTTGTGAACCGCCTTTCATGCTTGTCGATGTTTCCTGTGAGGAGTTTTACTCTTTCCCTCTTTGTGGTTATAGTTTTTTACCTCTTTATCCAGTGCTTTTCGTCGTGGTATGGCTCTGTCCCATGGGCATACATTAGGGTTTCGGGCAACCCTAATGTTCGGATTCACTGCTCGACGTTGACCTCGCATGCTGGTAAGGAATCACTTGTGCCGGGTTGGTCTTCTTCTAGGCCCGGGGTTTCTAGGGTTTCATGTCCTCTGCAGGGTCATCATGTTTCTTTGGGTGTGGATTTTCTGTCTGTAGTTGACCATTCACGTCGCTTTCCTTCCAAATATATTTTGGGGCCAGGGAACCTCATGTTCGAGAAGGTCAAAGTTGGGCATCCGGTCTGTGTTCTTGGTCGGGATATCACCCTTTATATGGTGTCTTCCCTCTCAAAGCATGCACTTATCGGGCGATTTGAATATGTTAAGCTTTCTCGTCTCGATATTCTGGCTTGGGTTCGCAAAACTTGGAAGCATGTTCTTAAGTCCATTCCGAAGGTCATTTCCCTGCTAAACTGGTGGGTCTTGTTCCAGTTTCTCTCGGTTGAGGACTGTGTGGCCATTGAGTCTCAGTTTTGGATATTGGGTTTGGGTTCTCTGGTTCTTGTTTGTTGGTTTGTGGGTTTTGACCCGAGCTCCTCGAAGGTGGTTCATTGGCACCTCTGGGTCCTCCTTCCGGACTTCCCCATCCAGTGCTAGAATCTTCTGGGCTTTACGGCAGTGGCAAATTTGATAGGGACCTTTATCTTAATGGAGGATGACTATCTGTTAGGCTCTAAAATTTCCTTGCCTCGAGTTTTGGTGGATATTGATATCTCTGATGGTATTCCGGCAGAGATCGAAATTATTTGAGATGCAGACTCCTTTGTTCAACGTTTAGACTATTGGAAGGCGGTTTTTAGGTGCCATCGCTATCGAGAGCTTGGTTACTCAAAGTTCCAGTGTCCAAGAAAGGGTCAGGTTGTGGACTTTACTGCTCATGCAGAGGTTCTCATTTCTTCTGCTAATAAGGACTTGGGCTTTTGCATCCCTCTGGACAAGCTATCAGCTTTGCCTTTTGTGGGTAAGTTTGCTGCTAACGTTCCCTTGTTATTAAATTTTTTAGAACCGGTTGATATTATTGATTCTCTGTCTTCTTTGGGTGATGCCTCCTTGCCACCGCATTTTTCTCTGGCTACTCGGTTTCCTATTGTTCCTTTTGAGAAGTTGCATGTGCCTCTTTGTAATCGTACTCTGGCTATTTCGGGCGTGGGTGGGGATCCTCCTGTGACCTTTCCTCCGGCCCCACTGTTTGTTTTCCCAGGAAATTCCCTCGATATCTCTCTTTCTTTGTCGTCTGTTCCTAAGTTCCTGGATGGAGATTTGTCATCCTCCCCATTATTGGATCTGGAAGCATCTATTTTGTTCCCTCTGCCTGGGATTCCTTATTCATCGGTTCCCACTTTTGCGCCGGTTGATACCCCTGATGTCGAGATTCTCCTACCTCTTTCTGTCAACAGGGGGTTTGTTACTGTTCATAAAAAGAAGAAGTCTAATAGGGATATGTGAGGCGTGAAGGATTCTGTGAGTGAGCATTCATTTGTAAATCTTGCAGTGGTCTTCCTGATTGTGTTTTGTCCTCTCCCTCTCGGGCCCTTAGAGCAAGTGTGGCCTCGGATGAGGTGGTCCAATGAACTTGCTCTCATTTAATATTCGTGGTTTGGGTGGGGGACCTAAGCGCTCTGCGTTCAAACATTTTATGGATACAACCTGTCTGTCTATTGTTCTTCTACAGGAAACTATGTCTTCAATGTGGTGGCATGTGATTATTTTCTTAAGTTGCATCCAAGGTGGCTTGTTTGTGCTTTGGACGCTTGTGGTCTCTCGAGTGGATCTCTGGTAGGATGGAACGCTTTACTGGCAGAGTTGAAGGCTTTTCATTTGTGTGCAGGTTTATTGCTCAAGGGAAGGATCAAGGGTTTTGGTGAATTAATCCATGTTCTGAACATCTACGGTCCTTATTCTCAGCGAGAGCAGTTCTGGGAGGGCATTCAGATGGATGGCATTCTGAAGTTGCCTAACCTTTTTCTTGAGGGTGATTTGAACTTCACTTGGTTGGCTGATGAAGTGTGGGGGTGTGCCCGGCTTATTGATCCTCTAACCGATTGCTTTCATCAGCTTTTTGATGAGGCGGTTTTGGTGGATTTTGAGTCGGGTGTGCTGTCTCCTACTTGGTCCAATGGCCGATCTGGCGGTGCTGGCATTGCCAAGCATCTTGATAGGTTTTTTATCTCTGATTCCTTATGTTCATCTCTAGGTCATTATAGATGTTGGCACTATTCTCCAGGGTGTTCGTACCATTGGGATGTTATTCTCTATCTAGATTTCAACATTTGCAAAGTTGTGTATCCTTTCAAATTTAATCCTATGTGGCTATTGATGGATCATTTTAATACTCCGGTTTCGTCGGCATGGGCTAAGTTGCAGTTGGAGATCCCATCTCACTTGTCTCCTATTTATGCTTTGATTTTCAAGTTATCAAAGCTTCGGCAGATTGTCAGGGATTGGGAGACTAAGGTTAAAAAATTGGAAGCTAAGTCCCTTATGTGCATTGAAAGTGATATTTTCAGTTTGGAAGATGCTTGGGTTGATGACCCTTTTGGGTCGGGAAGACCCGAGCATTTAAAATCTTTATTTCAGTAAAAGCAGTCTATTTTGAACCATAAGGAGGAGACTCTTCGACAGCAGAGTCATGCTATTTGGCTTCATTCTGGTGAAGAGAACTCAAAGTATTTCCATTCATTTGCTAATCATCATCTACTTTCCAACTCTATTTGGGAATTTTGGGATAATTCGGGTCATTTGCACTTTGATCAAGATTACATAAATTCTAGGGTCGTATCTTTCTTTTCTAGTCTATATCATGATACTAAAACTACCTGCATTTCGGATCAATTGGAGGTGCTTAAGCTCTACCCGACCATGTTTTTTGAGGTAGATTGTGTGTCCCTTGAAGCTCCCATTTCTTTGTTGGAGGTTGAAGCTACACTTAAGTCCTTTGCCAAAGACAAAAGTCACGGGCTTGATGGCTAGAATTCTGAATTTTATCTTCATTTTTTGCCTCTGATCAATCCTAAAATTGTCAATTCCATGGAGAATTCTCGTATCTCTGGTATTGTCCCTGATGCCCTCAACACTACTTATCTCACCCTTATTCCTAAGGTGGAGAGACCCTCATCCTTTGCTAAGTATAGACCCATTGCTCTTTGTAATTTGTTGTATAAGCTTATGTCCAAGATTATTGCTAGGAGGATGAAAGGTGCTTTGGGTAGGTCTATCTCTACTGAACAATTTGGCTTCTTGCCTGAGCGACAAATTCTTAATGTGGTAAACATTGTGCAAGAATCGATCCATACTATCAAGATGAAGAAACTTTCTGCTATGGTTCTTAAACTATATTTGGAGAAAGCATATGACAAGGTTGATCGCTCTTTTTTGCACTTGGTTCTTCTTCAGATTGGCATCCCTCATAGCACTTCCCTTTGGATTATGTCATGTGTAAACTCTGCCTCTTTTTTTTGTCCTGGTCAATGGTTCCCCTTCCCATTTTTTCAAAGGTTCTCGTGGTTTACGCCAAGGCTGCCCTCTATCCCCTTATCTATTTCTTCTCATTATTGAAGGGCTAAGCTTACTCCTCAGTCATGCTTCGTTATCAAAGGATATTAAGGGGCTGAAGGTTTCGGGTGCTATTTCTGTTACACATACTATTTTTTTCGATGACATCATTAGTTTTGGTGATGGTTCTTTCGATGAATGGTTCTTCATTAAAAAGTTGACGGATCTCTTCTGTGGTGCTGCGGGTATGACTTTCAGTCTTGGCAAATCTTGTTTTTGGCAGTTTGGGGTGGATGGTCAGTCTATTCTTGATATCAAATCTTTTTTTCTTTTCAGTGTAAGCATCTAGAGGAGGGTTTTTGGTATCTCAGTTTCCGACTTTGTCCTAATGCCTATTGCAGGGCTAACTAGGACTGGTTGGTTAAAAAAGTCTAGTTTCGTATTAACTGTTGGTCTTCAAAATGGCTATCTTTGGGTGGCCGTTTGACCCTGGTCTCATCGGTGTTACAATCTCTGCCAGTATATTGGTTTGGCTTGTTTCGTATTCCTCAGTGCATTTTGGACCAGCTCAGTGGTTTATTTTTTTGCTTCCTATGGCGAGGTTCTCAGGATATTTCTAAATTTCATTTTGTTGACTGGAAGGTTCTAACTTTTCCCAAGATTAGGGGGGCCTGGGGCATTAAGAACTTGGGCCATTTTATTACTTCTCTTTGTGTGAAGAGTCTTTGGCATGGCCTGTTGAAGAACAACCTCTGGTGTTTGATCTTAAAGTCCAAGTATTTGAAGCATATACCTGTTGATCTATGGTTGTACAATTCTCCTGGGTCTTCTAATAGTGCCTCTTTGAGCTGGCACAGTTTGTGTTCGGCTCTTCTGGTCATTATTCGGGATTTGTGTTGCCGTGTTGGCAGAGGATCCAATATTTTGTTGGGGTCTTCTCTAATTGTGGGGATTTCAAATTGGTAGTTCTCTCGTAATCTAATGCATAGTTTGCGGTCTAATAATATTAATGTGCTCAACCAGGCTATATCGAGTGATGGGGATTCTCTAGCGGCATGGAAGTCTGCCATTTCTTTGGGCCTATATGGATCGGTTGCATTAGAATGGAACTCTTTTATTTCCAGCCTATTGGAGGTGGGCACTATCTTCAGTGACTCGACAAACATTTTAGTTTGGGCGAGCAACAAAGTTGATGGGTCTGTTTTAGCCTATCTGGCTTATGATTCCATTTTAAGATCCTTGCACAATGCCCAGTTGGTGTGGTGGCATCCTATTCTTTGGAAGTTTCATATCCCTCTAAAGGTGAAATGCTTCTCATGGCTTGTTTTGAACAAGAAAATCCTTACGTGGGACTCTCTCCAGCATTGCGGTTTCCAGGGCCCTAGGAGATGCCCCTTTTTTAATTGTTCTCTAGAGTCAGTGGATCATATCTATTTTTCCTGCTCTTGGTTTCAATGTCTGTGTTTGAAATTGTGCGATAAGTTTTCGGTTCAGTGGAGTTGGAAGGCCAATCATTTCTTGGGGTTCTTATCCCAAGTTCATGATCATTTGGATATTACTCTTGAGATGGGTCTGTTTTGTTTCTGGGAAGTCTGGCATATGCGTAATTCACATATCTTCCAAGGGAAGCCCATTGATATGGCACTCATTATTTGTAAAATTCTACCTTGTTGTTCTGGGTATTTTCCTGTTAAGCATTCTCGGTCGCAACATATTGTCTTCCCTATGTTGGTAGTGGATGATTGTATTGGTTGTTTTGATGGGGATGAATAGCACGGATGTTGTGATGTAGGCATGGTCATCAAACTGGATGCTAATCACCTGTTTTATATGTGTATGAATGCCGACAAAGGTACCAACACTCATGCAGAGCTCTTATCTCTCTAGGGTCTCCTGTTTTGTGCAAATGTTTGAAATTTTGGGTTGAAACAGATCTTAGGGGATTCACGATCAATCATAGACTGGGCCATGGACTGTCATAATCTCTAGTTGCTAGTGCTTCACTCTTCTTGATCTCTTCTCTCCTCTGCCATGTCATCATATTCATCGTGAATTCAACTCCCAGGCAGACAGACTATCCAAGCGTGGGATTGATATGCCTCCGGGAGTGATTGGCTGGCAGAAGATAATCTCTGGGGTGATCATCGCGGATGGTTCTCTTCCCTACTCATGAGCCTTTCCTTGTTTTAGGTTCTTGTGATAGATGTTATATTTGTTGATCGTAGATGGAACGTTCTTTGGCCTGAGTTGTCACTTTTTGGACTCTTCATGATGGATGGATGTCTCATAGGTTTTTTGGACTTTTGAATACCTTTTATAGGTGGGATGTGTATAGTCATTCTGGCTAGTGCATTTGGTGATGGTTATCTGTTGGTTTTGGATATGTATTATGTGATGTTTAGCATGTACTCGAGATGATTTTGGGATGCATTTTGTGCAATCTCTCTCTGTAAGTATGTATTAGTTGTTTATTTATGACGCAACTTTATCTTAATATAAAGTTGTTCTTCCTTGTGAAAAAAGAGTCTACTGAATCAATATGAGTGTTTTTTACTAAATTTGTTATATGATGATAGGTGAAATAAGATATCATAAAAAAACTAGAATATTGATTTTAATTATTTTCACAGTCAATTTATAAAGTTTAAATATTTACTAAATAAATATAAATAGTATTTACATAATAGTAAATAAAACCAGCTTAGATCCAGCTTTACCCAGCTCTATCATGCGCCGAGAGGGATCAAATATTTCGAGGTGCAAACCCTTTTTTGGAGTGCAATTGTTGAAGCAGGGTTTGCACCTCGAAATATTTGATCCCTCTCGGCGCATGATAGAGCCGGGTAAAGCTAGATCTAAGCTAGTTTATTCTTCTCACCACCAGTTTCCTCTCCTACCATCCTGTGTGCATTCATTGTATGCATTACAATATTCATACCTACGTTTGATGTATGAGAGGGTCTGTTTCCTCAATTTGCTGCATGATCTTGGACTGTCCGAACAATTATATGATTAACCCTAAATTTGTACAAGAAGTTCTTCTCTTGTCCACCGTCTCATTTTTCATCTTTGCGCTCTCATCCTCAACGTTACATTGTATTTTCACTCTGTTGCTATGAGTACTCACCCAATGTAGAGACTCTCTCTACTTGATACTCACAGGTTCAAATACAATTCTCAGTGTTATATGTGTGAGAGTCTTCTCTTAGATTTTGTGACTGCATCCTCCATCACGTTTTCTCTTATGCTATGACATGTAACCTTTTCTCACATTTACGTGGAGTTGAAGTAGATTGTGGTTGAGAAATGAGAAGATGAAACAATCTGGGTGCGTGCTCCAAAGTTGAACGGGATGGTCCTTGTTCAATCAATTGAAGGATTTGCAAAGGATGAAGAGAACTTGCTAAAGAATTATTCATTTTCATTTGCATGAAGATTGAAGTCGTCTTGCTTCTAGAATCTCTTTGAAGACCGTTGGTGGAAGACCCACACATTTACTCAAAAGCATGGAGCCTTGGAGGTAAAACGATTTATTGCCATACAACCGTTGGAGTGCATAATACCTAATTTTTAACCTAATTATGTGGATGGAGATTAAGTTGTAATTGTGCAAACTTTTTTATTTTTGTATTGAACTGTGAATGATGAACGCCTGTTGTATGAGGTCGTGCTTGATCTATGATTCAATATTGTTGCATATTTGATGGATTGTAACCTGATTATTTGACGAGCTAAAGAAAACATATTCTTTCTAAAGAAATTTGAATATCTTCTTGGAGAACTGCTACAAATTGAAGCTGCGACCACACTGTATATAAAGAGATAAGCAAATTTATATAATTTCTCTTCAAGTGAAAATCGCAGATTGCAAATAAAGAGATAATGTGCTTTGCTGGATCTAAGCTGGAGATCAGTTCATAATTGCTGCATTATTAGAAGTGAAAATTGTAGAAGGGAAAATCCAGATGCCAAAACAAAAACAAAATCCAGAAATTGCAGATGGATTCTGGTGCTCGCAGATGCCAAAACAAAAACAAAATCCAGAAATTGCAGATGGATTCTGGTGCTTGCCATCAATCACAGAAATGTACTACGAGGGAGCATACATCAAATACTATAATAATCTACTCGTATCAGTTTCTATAATTCAATCGTTTCTCATATGCATACTTGATATAGAAAGTTAAATTATACGCATTCGCATACCTGAGACAAATCTATAATTGCTCTCAGCCTTATTCCGAAGGTCCAGCTTGTACATATTGTTTTGAAGTGTGTATAGGTGTTTTGATTTACTTACAAATATATATATATATATATATATATACACACACCTAAGATTATTAATTATTAAGCCGACTTGTATATATTTAGAGATATATAAGCCGACTGTGTTATGTGACACGTGTCATCTCCACGTTGAGCACGGAATTACACTTCTACCTCATACCGGGCTGTAGAATGCGCCTCTCGACGCAATAATATATAATTTAAAAAAAATATTGTCATTTCAATTTGATTTTCAATTTTTCCATGTTGAATTATACCATTACGATATTCTATGATTTCAATGCTTTATTTTTTTCAAATTCTTATGCTTTGAGTTGCTTCATTGAGGGGTTGGAGATTGGAGTAGTCTAACGGGTCGATGATTTCGCCCGGCGTTAGACTACTCCATCTACCCATTCCGTTAACTATCCCATCCTCCGGCAAATCCATCCAACCATGGGTCCCACATGTCATCTTTGAATGCTCAACCTTCAGTGTCGCCAGTTTTGAGTCCTATGCATTATTCTGTTGGAAACTCTTTTCCTCCACAGGATTGCTCCGTATTTCAGAAAGGGTCGATATTTCCTCGTCTAGCTTTCTCATAGCAGAGACTGATATTGCGATTTCGCCAGCTTCAGAATCAGAGGATGCGCATAAAAAGGCAGCTCAAACTGAAAACTCAATGATGAATGGCGATCCAATGAATGCACCAATTCCTCTAACCCTGGAAAGGTAAGAAGAGGGCATTCCAAGCCATTGATTAATGTAATTCTACTCCTGTGGTTAATGGCTGAACGGTTAGATTGAATTTCCCTGGAAACTCGTCCAGTATTAAAATGCATGTAGACAATGACTTGTCATGATGCTTTCTGCAGTTCTCATTGTCGCAGTTTATACTTCAGGTTTAGCTGATTTTTTCCTGTATTTGAACACCAGTTAGATAGAAATGTTCAATGGCATTGTTCTTTTGTCCGTGCTACCTTACCTTGCACAGAAGGGGTTGACTAGTGCAGGCACAACTCTTCGAGCACTACAGATCATCCATCAGTCTTTTATGTTGCTCCCACGGACTGTATAAACAAGAGAATGTGAGATAAGAGGAGCCAACGGTTCCTCTCAGATGTATTCTTGCCTGTAAATACCCAAGGCATGAGATTCTGACACATTCTGATTTTTAAATGTGGTGATGCAATTTAATTTTGCTTTCTCATCTGAATTGTCGGACTGAATCCTCTGTAGTGAGTTAGTAGTCTACTTTGGGACACATGTACTGTCCTAACATGGAATATTGCCCGAGTATAGTTAGCATTTATGTTCTGTACATTTGAATCCCTAAAAAGTCTAAGATGGAGTATATAATATGGAATCCTGCAGCAGGATGTGACCTTTGCCAACTGATAGGAAACACGCATGCTTTATCCAGGTGATTGAATGTATGAGCTGACTTAAAACCTATGAGCTAAATTATTGAGCAGGGCAGGGGAGGTCGATTGCAGTTCAACTCCCAGCTACTTGTGGTTGAACATGTATATAATTTCAATGGGATGTAAATGCAGTACAGTAAAATATCTGATATTTTTCAACAGGGGCTTGCCTGGTCTGTGAAAGTGGGCTGTTGTTATCGTCACCCCAGGTTTGGTTCCCCCAAGTGACATGTCCATTCTCATGGGCGGACCCCTCTTTGCAAAGCAACTATTTATTGCAGATATGGCTAAGTGCAAGTCCTGGCGACTTTGGAGGAATATAGTTATACCCCAGTGCTGGCTACTTATAGCCGGATGGGTCTCACATTGAACAGTTAAAGCTCGCATTTCAAGTTTCAACCAACCAAAAAAATTCAGAAAAATAATCTGATGCTTGTAGGTAGTTAATTATGGTAGCTTATGGATTACAAAATAGTGACTATGACAATACTTGTATGCAAAATATGTAACAGTGACTCTGTAAATCACAAACAACTTGGTCAATTATAATGCTTTAAAGTTTAAATCCTTAAGCTCTACCAAGCACAAGCATCAAACTTATTTCCAAGAGTAGCATCGGCAATAACTTCACTCTTAGATGCATTTGTAATCTGATCCTTTTATTAGAACTTGGAAGCATATACCCACACGATAAACAAAGAAAAACTAGAAAAAAAATCAACTGCATTTGTCAGGAATGCTCCAAGTCCAATTGTATTGGATCCACCCAGTGACCCAGAAATAGGTAGAATTTTCCAGCTTTGTCAATAGAACTGTAAATCACGTAAAATCAAAATTCAAATGTACAGAACATAAATGCTAACTATACTCGGGCAATATTCCATGTTAGGACAGTACATGTGTCCCAAAGTAGACTACTAACTCACTACAGAGGATTCAGTCCGACGATTCAAATGAGAAAGCAAAATTAAATTGCATCACCACATTTAAAAATCAGAATGTGTCAGAATCTCATGTCTTGGGTATTTACAGGCAAGAATACATCTGAGAGGAACCGTTGGCTCCTCTTATCTCACATTCTCTTGTTTATACAGTCCGTGGGAGCAACATAAAAGACTGATGGATGATCTGTCGTGCTCGAAGAGTTGTTCCTGCACCAGTCAACCCCTTCTGCGTAAGGTAAGGTAGCACGGACAAAAGAACAATGCCATTGAACATTTCTATCTAACTGGTGTTCAAATACAGGAAAATATCAGCTAAACCTGAAGTATAAACTGCGACAATGAGAACTGCAGAAAGCATCATGACAAGTCATTGTCTACATGCATTTTAATACTGGACGAGTTTCCAAGGAAATTCAATCTAACCATCCAGCCATCAACCACAGGAGTAGAATTACATTAATCAATGGCTTGGAATGCCCTCTTCTTACCTTTCCAGGGTTAGAGGAATTGGTGCATTCATTGGATGGCCATTTATCATTGAATTTTCAGTTTGAGCTGCCTTTTTATGCGCATCCTCTGATTCTGAAGCTGGCGAAATCGCAATATCAGTCTCTGCTATGAGAAGGAAATATCGACCCTTTCTGAAATACGGAGCAATCCTGTGGAGGAAAAGAGTTTCCAATAGAATAATGCATAGGACTCAAAACTGGCGACACTGAAGCTTGAGCATTCAAAGATGACATGTGGGACCCTTGGTTGGATGGATTTGCCGGAGGACGGATAGTTAACGGAGTGGGTAGACGGAGTAGTCTAACGCCGGGCGAAATCGTCGACCCGTTAGACTACTCTGTTGGAGATTAGGCAAAATGTTTTTTTATCCTTAACTCCGTATAAAGGAGGGTATCATTATAAGTCTATATGTGACTTTTTATTTGTAACAAGATGTATAACCATTAGCACTTCCTGTGAGGCATCTTTGAAGAGAATGATTTATATGGTGACATGATGTGACATTATCTTAGATATAATTATTACATTCTAAAGTTTTTTTTTTTGGTTGGATATAAACTTATTTTACATATTAGTTCTACTTTGCTTCCCAATCTTAAAAAGAAAGAGGGAAAGGGATAGAAGTTTATATCATAAAGATTATGTTGTTTATAAGGTAGTGCTTCATGTTGCCTAATTTTTTTAAAGATGGTCTTCTATTCTTATCCATTTCAAAGTGTTTTAAATTTTTTGGGGATCCTTTTTGTTTCTTTGACCTAAGTTGAAGGTTGATTTTCTATTTTGTTCAATTCCTTCTTTCTCAAATGTGTTATCATGTATCTCTTTAATTTCTTGAATCATATTTTTTCCATCCTTCTTAGGGAAAGGAGGAATTTATGTTTTAATCCAAGAGAGAAGACTTATAGAGAAGAATCCAAAACTAAAAATATTTTTTGACTTGAGCTAGTTTTTACATCATTAATGGGTTGGGAAGCGGCTTGTGGTTGCATCATTCTACTCTAGGTTTTCAAAACTTTATAAAAATATTTTTTGTGCACATATTTTATTAAAGTGGTCATACTCATGATAATCATTACACTTGAATGAGAGCTCCTCGTAATCCAATAATCACACATTAATCTAGCTATCAAATTGCAATCTCGATGCCTCATGGAGACCTTCTTCAAGGAAAAAAAACAACGTAGATTCAAGTGCCCTTTAACATGTCTAATATTTGTTAATTTTCTTCTAAAAATATATCCCTAGATTATACCAATTGTCTCAACAATATCATTGTCCCAAATATTGAGAGAGAGAGATGGGATAATCTGACCAAAACATAAATGAGGCAAGGATTCTCTTCCTTTGGATTAAATTCCAAATACCCTTTTTCCATGTCTGTATACAATCCAATGACTCCTAGAAATCATAAACTACTACTAAACAAAGTTGTGATCTTCTTTAAACTAAACAATGAAAGGAAAAATAACCCTTACCATAGAAGTAACATAGGACTCTACCTTTCACACGAGAAACCCATTGAATTTTGATCCTTGTCTTTGGGACTCTATTGTTCAACCACAGCCCCTGAATTTCTCAATCAAGATGTGTTTTATGTATATAAAAAAAAAAAATTATTATATATCTTGTAAAGGGAATCTTCAATTTGGGAATCCCCTCAATATTTTTAATAAACTTTGAACGATTGGAAGTTCTAAGATTCTTGTAAACAACAACACCTATTCTTAAGCTTCTTGGAAACAACAAAACCTATTCTTAAGCTTCTTGCAAGTTGCACATTCATCCAATGGAAGGATATGGGCCACAACAACCTTTCTTCTAACACAACCATGGAATCAAACCTTAAGCAACTACAACAACCTTAGAATCCTAAGGTATGGATTCAAGACTAATGATTAATCAAATCTATATTTGACCTCTTTTTAGCCCTTTGACTAGAATCTTTGCCGGTATCTAGACATACAATAGTCTATTATAGGGTTTCCTTATTGGTTATGGTAAATTAAATTAATTGTTAAGTTTATTATTTGCTAAATATTATTCTATTTTCATTATAATGTCTCATTTAAATGGCATAATTACAAAGTTATTAATGGTTAAATTTTATTTTATTTTCATTATAATGTGTCAAATTTGAATGGAATATTAGTATACAATTATTGAGAGTTGGTATAGCTCTCGAAGAATTTTAAAAAATATATATTCCTCTACCAAAGAAAAACTATATTAAAAAGATAATATGGTTTTTAAATCTCAATCTTTTGAGATTAATAAGGATGTGAGGTCAAAACGTACATGGGGTGTAAGGCATGTGAAACAAACGGAGGCTTCAATTCGGTCTCTTCAAGTAAAAAGTAGATTACACTTGACATTATTACAACAATTGTGAGTTGGGGGAGAATGTCAAGAAGGTTACTTCAACTTGCCCCCATTTCCCATCAATCAAATAGATAATTACTCACCCTTATATGAACATTATGATTCTCCCATGTCAACAAGGTTACTTCAACTTGCCCCCATTTCCCATCAATCAAATAGATAATTACTCACCCTTATATGAACATTATGATTCTACATGGGAGAGGGAAAGACCAATTCATTTGAGCAATGATTATAGTTGGAAATGAACATGAGAGGTATGTTTTTAGTCTCTGTGATTTAGTTTTCTCAATTGATCTGTTGGCTAATTTTGTTTTTTGATGGACTTTTGTTTATGGTTGGGACTTCACATGTGAGTATGATAATCTAGGGTTCATGGCCACGGTGTTATCATAATTAATATTTCCTCCATCCAACTACTTTAGGGTTTACAAAGAGCAAAGGAACATTGTTATAGGGTCTAAAGAGAGAAGGATCTTGTTAATTTATTAACAAAATTCGACATTATATGGATCTATCTATAAAATTAGTATCAATGAAAGGCACTAAGGTTATAATCTATGCCTAATTTTTGGTTCTTGGCAGATATTCCCTAGAAGTAACACAATCAATTTACCAACATGAATACAAGGTTTAATAAAGAGAAATTGGATATGGTTGACAAAAAATATTTCAAGCGTGTTTGGCAAGTTAGACCTCAACAATGTAAGTGTTACTTACGGTGTTGACTCCTCCACCAATCCTACCAAGGTTGAAATGGAGGCCAAGGATGCAAACTAAATCCATGCTGGCATAGGTTGTTGAAGAACATGGCATGTAACAATTTATGGATCAAATGTATGAATATCTATTCAAGACACATTGCTAAGTGGAAGTAATGAGGAAGGAGAAGGGTCAATGGGAACAAACCCAAGTCATCTATGTGGATTCGTATCCGATGCAAATATGTATATGTTTCCCTACCTTTCCTTCTTCATTTTTATTATATGATAATTTTAGGAGGAGAATAGTCTTAGTTAGGAGAAATATTAGAAGTATAGTATTTAGGCATTTTTTTTGTATATGACCTATTATCATGTTGGTATGTCTATAATGTTCTCCTCCATACTATAATCTTTATAATATAGTAATAGGCCAATAAAAACACAATAAATATCTAAACAAACATAATTTTGGTTTTGGTTTTATGTAATATCCCTAATTTGAAAAATTACTCCATTTTGGCCAATTTTCAAACCTTGGACAAGTGAAACCAAAATTGTCCCAAATGATTTAAAATTATGTAAGGACATGATTAAGGTGTCTTACTAAATCCTAATGTAGTTATTAGACACTTATACATTCATTATAAACATTCAAGGTTTGCATTTCTCAAGGAGAAAGGAAGGGGAAGAATACTAGGTGAATTCAATGGTTAAATAATCTAGTAGTCTAGGGACTTTTTGGCTTCCCAAACACTGTATGAACTTCCCTATTTTATAATAAAATATTTTTATTGTATATAGGACCTCAAGGGAAACCCAAATTAAACATTAAATCAGATTTTACGGTATGTTATAACTCCCCAAAAACATCATGTTGTGAGACACATAAATTGTGAGAGAATTGTTAACAATGGGCATGATATTTGTTGCATAATATTTAATCAAACCTGAAAGGGCATGAAGATAATATTTTGTTCATAAATATTACATATTATTCATCTATAAACTTTATAAAAAAAACTTAGAAAATATATGATGTAAAACAGATACAAAATCACTCCAAAAAATCCCTGTGAAAATAGAGGGGAAACTAGCATCAATCAAGAGTTTGCTTGGAAATAGTACATGAAATGTTACAAAGAAGAACTCCTATGGATTCGGGTGGACAAAAATAAATAGGATGACACTAGAAATAATCCCATTTCCAAGCATTCTAAACATATAAATGAAACTAACACTAAGGGACAAGAGGCATACCTTATTCCAGACGTTCAAAGTGTATCCCCGTTGAGCTTTCAATCAAACTGTACCTGCACATTTCCCTCAACAACAACAAGATATACAAGAATGATATATGTAACGCATTAGAATCTAATTTAGCATGTTATATTCCAATACATAACCAAAGTAATTACATCCATGGATAAAAAATATTTATAATTACACATGCAATAGACGATAAATGGATATTTCTATTGATCTGAACAAAGATAAAGATGACAAACCCTGTCGGAACCTCATCAAAATCGATAAACTGAGTCCCTCCACCACTTCAATACTCCATACAAAGGAAAGTTCACAAAGATAAAGGCAATCTTGGGAAATAGCACTAATGCCCACTTCAAGGACAAAGGGATGCATACCCAAGTATATAAGAAAGGGGCACAATTCCATTATAATATCTTTTCTCTCCAAAGTTCTCCTCGAATGCTCCATAGTATCTCAATATATATCCCTTCAATGGGAAGTGAAGGGTTGAAATAGAGCATTTCTCGGCATATGGAAGGCTAAGGGACAATTCCTTCATTAATTGATGGGGTGAAACTCCAAATATTTTTTGTTTTTAGCACATTTCCCAATGTATGCGGGTGATAGTGGAGCAAGCTATGTATACACAGGTTGTAGACTTGTGACCTGCATATACATATAAAAATGTGTTTAAAGGGGTTCCACTAGAGCATGAGGGTCATAGTGAGAAAAAGGGAAAAAGAGTTTGCATAGGGACAGGGAAAGGCCATTAAAGCATGATGTATCAGGTATGGAAAATCACGCTATAACATGAAAGGTATGGAATTTCGAGCTGTGGAATCAATTTAAAGCTCATTACATTAATATATATAAGATAACATAATCATGGAGTCAATAAATCATCCTCCACAAGACTACACAACTATGAGCGCACCACCAACAATAGAATATGGACATTCAGAGAAGATTGGGAGAAGAGATAGTAGAGAAAGGAATGGTAGATGAATTCAAACTAAAAGGGGACTCAAACTTGCATCAAAACACATTCATTAATCTCTGATAAGAGGTATTAATGGAATATCCTCCATCCAACTTGGACATGTATCTTTCATCTTCAAAATTGGTTCAATGGCGGGGAAGGTAAACACCCATTGTGCAAGGACAAGCTAAAGCTCTCCCAAATTGAAAAGATGAAAATGAAAAAAATTAAAAGCTTACCCAATTCGACTTGATCCTATTTTAATAACCTCCTCATCCTCCTTTCCCTCCAAGAAACTCAAATTTCCCTCCTCTTGGTTCATTAACTCGAATTAGTATTAATCTTGGTTGTTAGATTAACCCAAGTGACTTGTATTGAGTTTGCTTGATCTCCTTCATGAATTTTGACATGGAATCCTTTATGAATATTCTTTGGGCCCCACACAACTCAATATCCTTCTTTGGGTCTATTTATATCTCTTACATGTCATAAATGTCATAACAGTTGTAACATAATATGTCATAAGTGTCATAAGGTTGTCATAGAATATGTCATTGACTAAAAATAGTCATGTGACTCTTGACCTTCCCCATCAGAGTTACTTATCCCTCCAAATTATAATTTGAGGTTAGTGCCATGTGTAAATGAGGACTATTCCCTCATAAGGACCCCACATATCCACTTATGCACCCCCAATCCCAACTAGGATCCATGCCACTTCATGCAGGAGTAATTAATGATTTTTCCAAAATTTAATGGTCTATTTTCCACCATCAGTTTTGAATTTTGAATTTAAATAAGAAACTATAGGCCTTGGGGTTAAGTATCAATATTCTAGTTTTACCACATAACCCTTAGGAATTGGATAGGCCAACTTAATTGTTTATCTAAAAATTAATTGATTGGGTACATTACATTTTATGAACATCAATGACATTTGGTAACCCACTATAAACCTGATTTTCCTAGTGCCAAGCTATAATGGGGGGTGGATGTATCGTTTATGTACATTATTAATAAAATAGTTCTACTAACTTAAAATATAATAAGATGGAGCTTCAAATTCAGAATTGTATACTTTTTGTGTTATGGTTTTAGCAATGGTTCCCATAATAACAATGGAAAAAGTTTATTTGAATACAACACGATAATATATACTATATGTTATATTTAAGTTATCAAATTATATATAATTAATGAAAAATGATATAGACATAATACATTGTTGTGGTTGTTAATTGGGTCTAGCTCGAGTGGTTGTGGGATGAAGTGTTTTCTTTAGAATTTTATTTTTATGCTAAAAACGCTTTAAGAGAAGCATTCCTAAATCAACATAGTTAGGATGAGTTAAAAGGTTAAGAAGGTTAGTATTGTGGCAAATGTTTTGAAATTGTGTTCTAATATGGGAGTATGCATGGAATTCTATGAGAGTGAATTTCATATCCAACCATCTTTGTGTCACAAAGATGACATATTCTTTTATCCCATTGACATTTAGGAATTGTCCAGCACCTTGCTTACTATGGAGCTCATGAGATTTTGTTCTTATTTTAGCAATGTTGATTTTTGTTACGTCCCCATCCATCAATCCAACCAAGAGAGGGGGACATGAACAAATTACATGCTTTTAATTTTCGCCCCATTGCCATATTTCAAATTCATAACATTTAAAATATGTTTGCATATGCATAAATAAAAATACACACTAGAAGTAAACTCTATTCACACACATCTAGCATTCATTTACCAACATCATCATCACACGCATCAAATAAAAACATTGCATATTCAAATACAAGAGAATACTTATCTTTAAACAAGAATATACAAGAATATACTTATCTTGAAACAAGAATACTTATTCAAATACAAGAGAATACTTATCTTTAAACAAGAATACTTCCACGTGTCTCGGAAAAAGAACAATACATCTTTAATATAAATGATGGTTTTCAAATCTCAATCTTTTAAGCTTTCCATGGATGTGATATGTTGGCCCACATGGATGGAAAAGTTGGCCGAGAGATTGTAAATGACGTGTTAATGCAAGACTTAATGTTGAAAAATATATCATTTTATGATAATTTGGTTTCTCTCCTCATTGAAGTCTTCCACGCACAAAAGAGTTAAAATTTTAAATCACATTATGTAAAGGAAAATCTTTGTGAACAGATAGCAAATATATAATAATTATACATATTTCATAATAAATATATTCTTAGACATATATTCGAATAAATATATTCTTAGACATCTATTCGAGGATAGAAGGTAACTATATTGGTTATCAAGTTTATTTTTATGGAAATTGATAAATACACGGTCAACCAAATCAATATGAGTGTTTTTTATTAAATTTGTTATATGCTAATAAGTAAAATAATATATCATACAAAAAGATAGAATATTAATTTTAATTCATTTTGGAAATCAAGTTGTAAAGTTTAATACAAGGAGATAGAATGTCAATTTTAATTGATTCTCGCAATCAATTTGTAAAGTTTAAACATTTCCTAAATTGATTTACATATTATTTATATAATATTAAATAAAAATATATAAAAGAAATATTGTCATTTCAATTCAATTTTCATTTTTTCCATATTGAATGGCACCATTATGATATGTTGAATGGCACCGTTATGATATTCTAGGATTTCAATGCTTTGTTTTTTTCAAATTCTAATGCTTTTAGTTGCTTCACCGAGGGGTTGGAGATTAGGCAAAAGGCTTTTTATCCTTTACTCCTTATAAAGGAGGGTATCATTTATTCTATATGTGACTTTTTATTTGTAGCAAGATGTTTAACCATTAACACTTTCTATGAGGCATCTTTGAAGGGAATGATTTATATGTTTGAAATGATGTTACACTAGCTTAGGTATAATTATTACATTCTAAAGTAATTAGAATTTTATTTTTTATTTTGTTAGTTATAAACTTATTTTAGATATTGGGTTTACTTTGCTTTTCAATTTTAAAAAGAAAGATGGAAAAGGGATAAAAGTTATAATTAAAGATTATGTTGTTTCTAAGGTAGTTCTTTATTTTTTTTAGATTTTTTTTAAAGATAATTTTATGATCTTTTCTTCTTATCCATTTCAAAGCGTTTTAAACTTTTTTGGGGGATCTTTTTTGTTTCCTTAACCCAAGTTGAAGGTTAATTTCCTATTTTGTTCTAAGTCTTTTTTTTCTCAAATTTGTTGTCATGTAGTTCCTTAATTTCTTGAATCATATTTTCTCCATCATCTTAGGGGAAGGGGAAATTGATGTCTTAATCCAAGAGAGATCTCTTATAGAGAAGGGTCCAAAACTAAAAATATATTTGTGACTTGAGCTAGTTTTATATCATTAAGGGGTTGGGAAGTGGCTTGCAGTTACATCCTCCTACTCAGGGTTTTCAAAACTTTACAAAAATATTCTTCTTACGCATATTTTATTAAAGTGGTTCTACTCGTGACAATCATTACACTTGAATGAGAGCTCCTCATAATCCAACAATGCCACATGAATCTAGCTATCAACTTGCAATCCCAATGCCTCATGGAGGCCTTCTTCAAGAAAAAAAAACAACATAGATTCAAGTACCCTTTAACATGTCTAATCTTTGTTAATTGTTTTCTAAAAATATCCCAAGATTATACCAATTGTCTCGAGAATCTCAGTGTCCCCAAGATTGAAAGAGAGATGGGGGAGTCTGACCAAAACAAAAATGAGGCAAGGATTCTCTTCCTTTGGCTTAAATTCCAAATACCCTTTGTCCATGTCTCTATACAATGCAATGACTCCTAGAAGCCATGAACTACTACATAAACAAAGTTGTTATCTTCTTTAAAATAAACAATGAAAGGAAAAATAACCCTTACCATAGAAGTAGCATAGGACTCTACCTTTCACACAAGAAACCCATTGAATTCAGATTCTTGTTTCCAGGACTTTATGGCTCAACCACACCCCTTGAATTTCTCGATCATTATGTGCTTTATGTTAAAAAAAAATACTTTTCTTATATATCTTGTAAAGGGAATGTTCAATTTGGGAATCCCCTCAATATTTTTAGTAAACTTTGAATGATTGGAAGCTATAAGATTCTTGGAAACAACAACACCTATTCTTAAGCTTCTTGGAAACAACAAAACATATTCTTAAGCTTCTTGCAAGTTGCACATTCATCCAATGGAAGGATATGGGCCACAACAACCATTCTTCTAACACAACCATGGAATCAAAACTTAAGCAAGTACAACAAACTTAGAACCCTAAGGTATGGATTCAAGACTAATGATTAATCAAATCTATACTTAACCTCTTTTTGAGCCATTTGACTATAATTTTTGTTGGTATCTAGACATACAATAGTCTATTATAGGGTTTCCTTATTGGTTATGGTAAATTAAATTAATTGTTAAGTTTATTATTTGCTAAATTATATTATATTATTTTCATTATAATATCTCATTTAAATGCAATAATTACAAAGTATTAATTGTTAATTTTTTTCCATTATAATTTGTCTCATTCGAATGGAATATTAGTATACAAGTACTGAGGATTGGTATAACTCTCGGAGAATTTAAAAATATATATATTCCTCTACCAAACAAAAACTACGTTAAATAGACAATATGGTTTTTAAATCTCAATATTTTGATATTAATAAGAATGTGAGGTCAAAACCTGCATGGGGTGTAAGGCATGTGAAACAATGGGAGGATTCAATTCAGTCTCTTCAAGTAAAAAGTGGATTACACTTAGCATTTTTACAGCATGTGTGAGCTGGGGGAGAAGGTCAAGCAGGTTGCTTCAACTTCCCCCCATATCACATCGATCAAACAAATAATTACTCAACCTTATATCACCATTATGATTCTGTGTGGGAGAGGGAAAGACCAATTCATTTTAGTAATGATTATAGTTGGAACTGAACATGAGAGGTATGTTTTCGGTCTCTGTGATTTAGTTTTCTCAATTGTTCTTCTAACTAATTTTGTTTTTCCATGGACCTTTATTTATGGTTGGGACTTCACATGTGAGCATGATAGGCTAGGATACATGGCCACAGGGTTATCATAATCAAGGTTTACTTTAGGGTTTACCGAGAGCAAAGGAACATTGTTATAAGTTATAAAGAGAGAAGGGCCTTGTTAATTTATTAACAAAAGTCGATATTATATGGATCTGTCTAAAGAATTAGTCTCAATGAAAGACACTAAGGTTATAATCTATCTCTAAATTTCTAGGTTCTTAGCAGGCATTCCATAGAGGGAACACAATCAATTTACCAATATGAATAGAAGGTTTAATAAAGAGAATCTAGATATGCTTGAAAAACAATATTCCAAGTGTGTTAGGAAAGTTATACCTCGACAGTGTAAACGTTACTTACAATTTTCACTCATCCACCAAGCCTACCAAGGTTGAAATGGAGGCCAAGGATGTAGACTAAATCCATTGTAGCATAGGTCGTTGAAGAACATGGCAGGCAACAATTTATGGATATAATACCCCATGGGTTAAGCCCCAAACATATGTAATTTGTAATTGTTTATTATTGTGGCATAGGATGCCAAAAAATGGGTATTTAAGGACCTAGAGACATTATTATTATTTTGTAAATAATTATCTAATGACAACAACTGGCACATCGGGGACCACTAAAAGAGTATGGCACACCTAGATCCACAATGTGAGGGGAAATAGAGATATTCCTAGCACTTTAGAACTTGTTTGGTTGATCTTGGTCCATATTTATTCCTTGGCGAATTTATTAGTTGATGATCACCCAAACATTATACAACGGAACCAAATTTCAATTATTTTATCCTAGGTTGGTATTATTGAGCCTAATTCATGATTTAGTGGACCACCTTGGTGTTTGGGTGGGTGCCATTTATTGATTGAGCCCCTTTAGTGGTTTTGTAACTCCTTTGTGGAGATTATACTTGGTTTTGTAACTACCATTTGTACAAGTGTTCCCTAATTGGATATTTTTAGCCTTAACACCTCAAAATTTGTGTAAATAATTATGTAACTCCTTGTGTAAATACTTGTGTAAATCCTTGTGTAACTCTTGTGTAAATCCTTGTGTAACCCCCCTTTTCTATTTTGGGAAGATTCCTTGGCTTGTGTGACACCTCACCTCACTAATCTTTATTCTTCTCCATGGATGATGTGTCCACACATGAATTTGGGTGGGGTGGAGTGGCTTAGAGTCACTCTCCTTGAAATTCGAATTGCTTGGGTTGGATTAAAGTAAACCTCTTGTTGTTGAATTAACCCCCTTGGATTGACTCAAGTTGTGTTACATTGGTTTGGTTTGACCCCATTGAGTTAGGATTACCTTCTTTGATCTATAAATCCATGTTTGATATCCTTGGTTTGGTGTTATTTTTCATGGTTCATTTGGATGGTTGTTGACTATGGTTATTCATAACTTTGATGGTGAGAGCTTGGGAAATAGTGAATTCTCTTCTATGTGAATGAAATTTTTGCTTGAAGCACTGTAATCTTGTATGGTGTTTGTGGTAATCCCGGAAAACTCTAGTATAGTTCCTCTATTTCCTCTACTTGGATCTGTCTTGGACCTTCACATAAATCTTGATGCTGAATGGTGATATTTCGATGGCCTAGGGGGGTCTGGATTACCATTGCACCTGGTAGTGGGGTGGAATATGAAGTATGTGGTGAGGAATAGAGTTTTGTCTTCTCAGACTGATACTTGAGATATTTTTTAGTGCACCTCTATTATGGATTTGTGGCCTCATCTTGGGGATGTCCTTTCAAAGTGATATTTTTCTTGGCATTGCCAAAGGATGGGTGCAATGTGGTCCGGATGATGCCAGTTGTGCATCGATAAGAACAGTGATTTATCTCATGTTTATTTCATTAACTTGGATATGATATGATTTATTGATGGATGGACATGAAATGTTTGATGAAGCATATGAGTTATTTGTGGAATAAATTTCTCACAAAATTAAATCTATTTATGCAAGTAAATTTTATGAAGGAATTGGAAACTTGTTTTTGGTATTTTGTGCACAATTTGTTTGAGGAAATAATTATTTGGTACCTCTTCTATATAAATAATATTTTTTCCCCTATTCATTATATAATGTTTATTTTGATTGTGAAATAACCTCAGAATAGTTTAAAACACTTCTCTTTGATGCTTCTACCTTTTATTCAAAAACGAGTTCTTTGATCAGACTATTTGGCATAGTTTGGAGACTTAGCACATGGAGTGTTTGTAAAAATGTCTGATTGTTCCTTTTATTCTTATGTATGATAGATAATATTTAAATTTTTTTGATAATGTGAGGATATATCTTCTTGTTAGTGTTGGGGAAATGTCTATCGAAATTCTAGATCAATTTCCAATTTCTAGCTCCTTCAATGGAATTGTTTTGAGTAGATTTGTGACTTTGCATATGAAATGTTTGACAAAATGTTAGAATGAGTTATACATATGTTATTACTGATACAACATGTTATTTATAGTTGGAATTTCATTTCAATGATTCTATGAGATGTGGATTTAATTATTCTAGCGATTTTTAGAATTATTAGTCAATTCATATGAGTAGAATTAACTTATTTTGTGAGTTGTTTAATGGATTGTGTATGGGTGGAAAGATGTAACCATATGAATGTAAGTGACCCATTTTATGATTTCCATGAGATACAATATTCATATTTCTATTTATTTGGCATTTGGAAAGTTAAATTGGAAACTAGGTACATTGCGGTGAAATTGGTAAATAGTTTTTGGATTAGAATCTTTGTTTTTGGTAAAAGATGAATGTAAAACCATATTCTCTGTTATTGGTGCTTTAATTTTTTTTAGAGTTGTATTTTACATATTTTCACCTTCACCTCTATGTGCCTCGGAACTCAATATGATTGGTTTGATTGAATTCGTGGTAGTGTTTATTAACTAGTTGTACTGATTGAACTTGAAATATTCTTCATTTATGTACTCAGAATAGATATGAAAAAGTAATTTATTTTGTTGTAGGCGCATGCTTAAATATGTGTATTATTTGTGTAGGTTCACTTTTTGGTTCATTGGTATGGTTGTATGTAGTATTTGTGCAAGACTAGTTGTTAGTATTGAATGACTAGTTAACTAGTTCTTGTGGAATCATTTTCATAATTACTATGTTTAATTAATTGGAAAATGGTAATTAGGCCTGATTTACATATTATCAGGTGTTGATTAGTCTTTGGAATTTATAGACAATTGTCAAGTGATAAACAAATTAAATTATTCAATTGTGCACTAAGGGTCGTTAAGTATCGTAATCAGAACAATGATTACTAGTTAATCATGATTAAGAGTAAATGGCCTTTAAAGGTGGAATTTATGTTTGAATTGGCTTGGAATGGATATTTTATGTTTCTAAAAGTTGTTATTAATTCTTTCCAACCCTTGTATCTGTTGTTGGAATATTTATTGAATTTATTTTAATTTATTGGTAATTAAGGGGACTTTGTTGTGATTAAATCCTAAAAAATGAAATTTAATATTTGTTTAACTAATCCGCTGTGCTAAAATTATCTAAATAGCCTTAGAGTTCTAATGATATGTCCCTCAAACCCCTTGATATTTTCTGGGACATTACAAGTGGTATCATAGCTTAGGTTCCAACATTATGATTGTTGGGCCTTCTACGTAGTTATTATCTTCTACATATGTGCATTTGGAGTTTACAAATGTGCTTAGTAAGATGGAATTAGCCTTCCTTATGTTACTATAAGAAAAAGAATCATCACTTCAAAGATTAGTTCATTGTATGCCGTAGAGTTAATTAATATTTCATATTAGTTGTTCAATAGATTGATTGGTAAGTACTATGTGGTGCATATCTAATAATTGAGAGACTTGATTGGTTGATGTTTGTGCATTTCCTCTTTTACTGCTCATTGAATTGTTAATATTGAAATGCTTCTTGTAGTACATATGTGCATTTGGAGTTTACAAATGTGCTTAGTAAGATGGAATTAGCCTTCCTTATGTTACTATAAGAAAAAGAATCATCACTTCAAAGATTAGTTCATTGTATGCCGTAGAGTTAATTAATATTTCATATTAGTTGTTCAATAGATTGATTGGTAAGTACTATGTGGTGCATATCTAATAACTGAGAGACTTGATTGGTTGATGTTTGTGCATTTCCTCTTTTACTGCTCATTGAATTGTTAATATTGAAATGCTTCTTGTAGTATGACTTATTTACTGATATAGTATGATTATTAATTTATAAGTAAATAATTGTCATTATAATAGTATGTACTATGTACCATTATCAATATTAATTTAATGCTAAGTTATTAAGATGATATAGTTCTATTATTATTAAATATTAATATTATTTATTGAGTGAAATTGATACCCTATATGAATTTTGCATTTTATGCATGTAGTATGTTTTTATACTATTTATTAATTATTATTATGCTAACTTGTCTAATTAGTTAATGGTGGAATTGCCACTTGGAGATAAGCATAGCTATGGGCTATTTTTGTATTCTATTATTTAATTAATTTATTTTGGGATTAGTGGTAACATTATTATTATCATAGCTATCTTACTAATTTATTTATTGAGTGGAGAAAATGAGCCACTTGTCCCTAATGGTTCATATTCTCTTTTATTTTATTTATTTTTCTTATGGCGATGTAACTCCTTGTCTATTTTTGGAGGAAAATGAGCCACTTGTCTTTAATCCTTCATATTCTCTTTTATTTTATTTATTTTACTCATGGAGATGTAAGTCCTAGTCTATTTTTGGAGGAAATGAGCCACTTGTCTGTAATGACTCATATTCTCTTAATATTATTTATTTTATTTTATGTGTAAGTAGGTAGTATAGTAGTGTAAGAGAATATATATGTGTGTGTGTGTGTGTGGTTGTTAAAAGTATATATAAGAATAGATGTGTTATTATATATATGAATGTTTGTATGTTTGTATATACTATAATATGTATTTTATTATATTTAATAGTTATTAGTATTACATGTATGTAATATTGTGAATATACTATAAGTATAGAGATGAACATATGTAATGATGTTAGTGTAAAATTTGGAGGTGTTTGGGAGTTCTTGGAGGCGTCTAGAGGTATTTGGAAGTGTTTGGAGGAGTTTGAAAGTGGTTGGAAGTATTTGGGAATATTTGAAAGTGCTTGGAAGTATTTGGGAGTTTGTAAATATTAAGAAACATAGTGTGATCAAAAGTGTTATGTTAGTATATAAGTTATAATATGTATCTAATATGAAAGTATTAGGTTATGAAATTATTGTTATAATTGTGTGGATACTATGGTATAAGATAATAATTATATGAGTATATTAAATATATAATATATAGGTTATATGACTAATATGTTGTATATATGATTAATAATAATATGGTATATGATTGAAGAATTATAATGTGTATGTAAACAAAACAAGTGTATGTATATAAATAATATATAGTAATAGTAATTATGGTATATGGTATGAGTGTATGATGGTGTGTTGTATAGCTAGTAATTATTTTATTGTAGAATATTAGAAGATTTTGTTGGTAGGATGTCTGGTTGTTTGAGGTGACTATGTATTTACTTTGATTGATAAGTAGTGCAGTACGTGTAAATAATTAGTAATGTAATGTATTATTATATATATCCTCATATTCCAATAATTATATCTAATGTTATGATAAATAATAACTATTCGATATGATTTCTATATTTGATGTATTGTGTTTGATATTATTGGTTGCAATTGGATGCTATTCATTAACTGTCGTGTCCCCTCACGTCTACCAGCGAGGGAACACGACCATGCTGCTAACGATCTGAGAAATCTAGCCCCATGAACGTAAAATAAAAATGAATTGAAATAAAACATACACAGATGCATAATTATTAACATGTAGTGGAAGAAAATTTCATCCATTCAACACATTTAACATGTTCATATTAGTTGCATTAAGGGGTGATTCCATGAAGATGGGTAACACTTTTTGGCCAAATTTGGCGATGAAAACCTGATTTTTTACTCATGTGCTAGATAGAAGCCCTCAAAACGCATATATGCCATGTGAATTTTGACTTGCAGTAAAAAAACAAATTGTAGAATATTATGTTGGCTTCATAGTGATATTTTTTTAAAAATATTCCGATGTCATTTAATGTGTGACTTTTTGCATTTAATGAACTGTGTGACCTTAAAAATTTTAAGAAGCTAATAAGTGGCTCGTGTCCACGTAGAGTAATTAAATCTTGCATTAATAATTTAAAAAAATATATA
>LPNX010389501.1:461323-475851 GCA_001517045.1 Pseudotsuga menziesii | reverse complement strand
AGGCACAGAAAATTTTTCATTTGTTTGAATGTGGGCTAAGTCTATTTTCTTAAGCCCTCGACCGAGGTATGAACCTCAACCGAGGTATTTAAATACCTCGATCGAGGTCTTAACAAAACCTCAACCTAGGGTTTGTAAATCCCTCGATCGAGGGTTTAACAAACCCTCGGTCGAGGTTTCGTTAAGACCTCGACCGAGGTATTAGCTCGGTCAAGGTCCTAGTCATGTAATATTCAATGGAAAGAGAGCAGCCTTAAGAGTTATAAAAATGGGTCTTGGAGTATTAGGAGTATTAGATATGATTGATCAAATGGGTCTTGGAGTATTTGTAGAAATGGGTCTTTGAGTATTAGGAGTTATAGATATGATTGATCAAATCTATGACTCCTATTACTCCTCGACCCATATCAACAGATCTACACATAAAATTTAGAGGAAGCAAAAGTAGTAATGTTTTTACATGTTTCTTCTTCAAGGTATGGGTGAATCCGCGGACCTGGGTAACACTTTTTAGTAAGCGCATTTCGGCAAAAACAGAATCCTTATGGAGATCAAGGCAAATTGAAAATATGAAACTAGTCAGCACGATTATAATTGAGCTTTATGTAACTCCAGTCTCCGAGCCGTCGCGTTAGTGGATTTCTATGCATGCCGTAGCTGTTTCGCAGGCTCCATGTCAATGTCAATGTCAATGATAGTGATTATTGTTACTTGTCCATTTGGTTCGCTGGCTAAAACATCACGTTGAAAGGACAAGTAACAATAATCACTGTCATTGACATTGACATTGACATGGAGCCTGTGAAACAGTTACGGCATGCATAGAAAGCCACTAACGCGACGGCTCGGAGACTGGAGTTACATAAAGCTTAATTATAATGAATATATTTTGCATTCTTTGGTAATTTAGTGATTCCTCGGCCTCCTTTTATAAATTTTTTGACAGAGGCACCTCGGTCGAGGTATGTACCTCGACTGAGGTCCATACCTCTACCGAGTTAATACCTCGGTCAAGGTATTTATTAACCCTCGGTCGAGTTTTTAACACCTCGACCGAGGGTTAATAAATACCTCGACCGAGGGCTGAACAAAACCTCGATCGAGGGCTTGATAAAACCTCGGTCGAGATATTAATACCTCGGTCGAGGGTTTAACAAGCCCTCGACCGAGGTGCATTTTTTTGTTTTTGCCAAAATGCGCTTGCCAAAAAGTGTTACCCATGTCCGCGGATTCACCCTAAGGCTTTCACAGGTGGTATTCATTGTGATAGTTTTGGAACCTGTGTGGAGTTTTGTGTCTCAATGCATTTCATACTCAAGATTTGAGTCCATCTTCAGGAGAAGGATTGTCTCTCCAACAATTCTTCTCCTGGAGATGGACTCAACTCTCGAGTTTGAAACGCGTTGAGACAAAAAAACTCCACACAGGTTCCAAAACTATCACAATGTTCATATTAATCAATAAGCACATACAGTTGCAGACATAAAATAGACAAGAGATACTTATCTTAGAAGAAGCTTGTCCTGTAACCAGCTACATCATTGCAACGTTCCACCCAACCATAGGCCAGTGTGCTCATCAATCTCTTAGCAGCACTGCCACCCTTGAGCTGGACATGATTCCCACAAGGAATAAGGGAACACTAGCAGACTCACACATAGCCAAGGATATAACAAGAACTCAGCCAAGCAAACACAGTTGGGTTTATCAGGATGCAAAGGAGATGGAAAGGCTGACTGCTAAGCTAGTGATCTCAACCCTAGAGCTATTGACACATGCACCAGATCTAGCTTGACTTCTAAAACATCTACACACCCAACACAATGAAGCATCCCCTTATCTGCTACACAGTCCCTCAGGATATGCCTTCCCATTCAGTGCTATTTAGGGTGTGCAAAGAAGAAAACCAGCCCCCTATATCTGTATGTGAGGTTCCTTCTCACACAAGATTTATCAAGATAGTTCATACCCCATTTCCACTCCCAAACCTGTTCAGACCAAAGAAAAATATGCGCACACAACAGAATACAAAATTTTGGGTTGAGGAAAAATAGTTTCGGCAACAAAATGAATTATCAAGTTGGGTGAAAACATTCCCTTAGAAGCAATTCGATTTCCAGAGTCATCTATGGACCTAACATGGCCAAAACAAACTCAACAACACCCAAAAATTGTGGGTGTCTTCTCCCACTCGTTGTGCAACCCAAAAAAAAAATTCCCAGTCGAGTAATGAGGAAAAAAACCACAAAAACGCCCAGCAGATATCCCAGCCACTAACTGTTAGCAAAACAATTTCCTAGGCATGGAAAAAAACACAAGAAACTGCAAAAACATGAATGAGAGTTCCCAGGAGCTCCAAAAACATGAGGAAAGCCAAAAACATGGATGCATGAGGGAATGAGTAGGCGTTTTTGAGTTTTTACTTGCCCAAGGAGTCAAAACGCATTTTCCAAAAACTAATAGCTTCTCAAATTGGAATTTGGACTTCCATAGCTTGCCCATCCCATGCAATAACCAACTCAACCAATTTATGGCAGTAATAAATGATTAGGTGAATAAGACAAGAAAAGTAGTTGACAGTTTGATGGGTTCTCCATTTGACATTTGGATTTTCACCATTGTCCCCAAAGTTTTGAATATCCCCCCCCCCCCCCCGCCTTATCCTTGGGAAATCATGCCCCCATCTCATTATTGTTGCATTGACATAGCTAATTGTGGGTTGTTAATTAAATTGCATATTTACATGATGTCCAAAATTATACTGTGTTGAATAGCACAAAATACCATCGGCAATTATTTTTAATTGCCAAAACATAAAACACTAAATCAATGGTGGGGATTTTTCCTTTAGATCCACGCCATGATTAATTACAATATATACATCATATACATTTAATGCAAACGGGGTCAAAACTAGGGTGTTACATTAACATTGGTTGATTAATGGTTGATACATGTATGACATTGTAATCACTGTATGTATTACTATTATTTATTTTTGTAATAACACAATTTGAAAATTCCAAACAAAGGCAAATTTTGGTGCAAAATTGTGTTGACTAGTCTTGACTCTAGGGGCTTTGAATGGAACAAGAGGGTCTCAAATTTGGTAGAGACTGATATGGTGATTATTTGGACCACTCAATGGACTCTCTAGTCACTTTAAAACATGGTATATACATATGCAACTCAATTTGGGAAAATTACTAGTAAATTGTGGTCAAATTCCCCCTAGGCTGTGAGCATAAATGGATTCCCAACTCATGTGCGACCCTCAAAAATTGAAAAATAGAGTATGGGTACTGATAATAGACTTCATTTTATTTCATTATGTGTGGAAATAATTTCTGAAAATAGATTTATAAAGCTTCACATTCGAATGCATATTTTCAGTTCTATTACTTAAGGGAAATGACAATGAAAGCTTAACTTTGACTCATAAAATGTATATGAAATGATTCAAAACATAGCATGAGGGTTATAGACCATAAAAAACACATAAATACCCTACTGAAAATCATTTAACATCATAGAAACTCCTCAATACAAATTATATAAATAAGTCCTTTGCAATCAAAACCAATACATGGAAACTAGTGAAACCATAGCTTGGAAATGTGACATTTTTGCATACGTATTTCTGATAATTTGACTTACAGAGAGTATGAGGAACATATTACAGAGACAAACATCACTAACCCATTCCTGGGAATCAACTAAACTCGACAAAGCGTAATAATCATTCACACTAGTACGCCTTCATGCAGAAACATGGGGATTGAGAGGTAGGGAATGAGAGAATGGGGGAAAGAGATAGATATCAAATTGTATCAGCCTCCTATATGAAATAAAAACACTCCATTAAGATCCATATTAGATGTCAGGGTGGCCTCTCCAACATCCAATTTGGATGATACCATGACTCCCTCGAAATTAGCTCACTAGCAGGGAGAGTGAGCACTCACTGCGCAATGGACAAGGTAGTGCTTTCCAAAATGCCAAAGGAAAATTCTCAAATGATCAAAATCCATTATCCTTACTCATGACATATTCTTATATCTCTCCTAAGGGCCTCCAATGTCTAATTCCATCCCATAGGATTCCTCTAACTCAGCCTTGATGTTTAGTAACCCCTATGACACTTGTCCTTCTCCTCATCCCTCAATCTTCATCCAAATTCGATTTGTTTCCACCCACCTCAAAGTGTGACCTATTGGTGGATATTTTTATCCTTGACATGTCAAATTTTCATAGGTTTTCAATCAAGTCTGCAGTCAACTCTTATTTTTTCATATAATCTTTCATCATTGTTGTCGTAAAACACAAGGAATCTATATCCAAGTGGCACATAGTTTCTTCCTAGTCTCTTCTTCTTCCATGGGGATTTATTCCTATTCACACATTTGAATCCTTGGAATCATGACATGTTACTTGACACCTCTTCACCTTCCAAGAATGATCAATTCCTCATAAGTTTGAATTTGGGATTAGGTCATGACAAGTGTAAGGAGGAATCTAGCCACCCAAGGTCTCCATGAACCTCCAAGTGTCTTCATGAAGCAATGACACTTTATTTTCTCCATATTTATTATTTATATGACCCAGTTTCATGTGTAGATGGTAAATTAAGGTTCTCTTGGGTCCCATAGCTCCCTTATTGCAATATTTAATGCCTCCACCCCAACCTAGGGAACTAGTAGGTTGGTGAAACATTATTAACTAGTAGTCTCATTGGAATGGGGACATGACAGTCCTCCATACCCAATATTTATTGTCCTCAATCAATGCCAAGTTTGGAAGCTGCAAATATTTTTCATATTCCCAAGTGTCATCCTCACTAGGCAAATCCTTCCATTGTACCAAGTATTCTCTTATTGTTCTTCTCCTTAACCTTCTTTCCCTTGTTTTCAATATTTTGTTTGGAATGAGAATAATTTGTCCTTCATCATCCAAGGGAGGTAATGTATCTGAAACAGAGATATCCTAAACTATAACCTTCTTTAGAAATGGAACATGAAATACATTATGAATTTTACTTCCTTTTGGATGTTCCAATTCATAGGGCACTTCTCCAATTTTTCAAATCACTTTGTAGGGACCATAAAAACTTGGTTTGATATTTTTTGAACATTTACCCTTTATGGTGGTTGTTTGTAGGTATGAAACCTAAAATATACCAAGTCATTCACTTGGAAGTGCCTGTCCACTCTATGTTGGTCTGCATATTTTTTTTGTTGATTTTGGGAAACCTACAAGTTATCTTTCAAAACCTGCAAAATTTCTTGACTTTCTTCAATCCAATCCTTAGCCTTTGGAGCTATACTATCACCAAAAATGTGGTAAATAAAAAAGGGTGCATCATAACTAGAAAGTTATTTGAAAAATAGTATTGTAGCAAAACTCACCCAAATGCAACCATTTGATCCATGATTTTTGCTGCTCACTAACATAGTTCCTCAAGTAGCCTTCCAACCATTTATTCACCCTCTCTGTTTGGCCATAAATTTGTGGACTATAGCTTGTTCTAGGTGTCAAATTTTTCCCCACCATTTGAAGTTTTCTTGCCAAAATGCACTCAAAAATATGTTATCTCTATCACTAACAATGCTCTTGGGAAGCCCATGCAATATGAAAACTTCTTTAAAGAATAGTTTAGCCACTTCTGCAATAGTGAAAGTTGTGGTAACAACAAAGAAATGAGAAAATTTAGTGAGTCTATCCACCACTGCAAATATGCAATCCTTACCAAGTACCTTGGGAAAACCAGTGATGAAATCCATGGAAATGCTCTCCCATTTTCATTCGAAATAGGAAAGGAGTGTAAGAGGCTAGATGGATGAGTGTGATCCACTTTGTTTTGCTGACATGTGGGGAGTTCATTAACATATTTCAGAATATCAACCTTCAATCCTTTCCATGAGAACCTTTCCCTGAACATTCTATATGTTTTGAAGAAACCAGGGTGACGTGCTACAAGAGAATCATGATTTGATCTCTTTAAAACTTCCTCCTTCAAACTCGAACCAGGGACCAAATAGATTCTATAGTTGTAGTAGACAATTCCTTCCAACACCTTATACCTATCATCATGGTTAGTCCCATAAAAAAGATCACAATAAAACTTATCATGGCATATTCTACTTCTAATATAGCTTTCCAATTTTCTGCAACATCCATTGGAGAAATAGAAAGTCTTCAAGATAAGGCATCAACTACCACATTATTCTTTCCCTTCACATATTCAATATCAAATTCAAATGCTTGAAGCTTACTCACCCACTTTTTCTTCATTTCATTCAGATTCTTTTGAGTGAGGAAGTACCTTAAGCTGTTATGGTCAGTTTTGACCACAAACCTGTTTCCCACTAATTATTGCCTAAACTTGATCAAAGCATACATGATGGGTAAAATTTCTTTATTGTAAATAGAGTAAAGCTTCTCATGTGGTTGTAGCTTCCTACTATCAAAATCTATTGTGTGGTGTCCTTGCTTTAGGACTGATCCAATTCCTTCTCCTGATGCATCACATTCCAAGACAAATGGTTTAGAAAAAGCAGGCAATGCTAGAATAGGACAATTTATTATTACCTCTTTCATTATTTGGAAAGATTTTTCATCCCCTTTGGAGTGTGAGACCCTCAGGGTTATAATGAGAAAAAGGAGTAAAAAGAGTTTGCATAGGGATAGGGATAAGTGTTATAGCTGGTTTTACCACACCTTGTAGATCACATCTTTATGGCCTTCCATGTCCCTCTGTAGAGTCCTTGGACCCCCTTTGCTCAAGCAATATTTTGATGTCCCAAGAAAGTCCCCAAAAAACACCTATTTATGTGTATACGCAAATTTTAAACCAATATCCACGTGTACATGGATATTTTAAGCCAATACCCGCGTGCATTGGGAAATATGCATGAAGACAAAAGTTTTTGCAATTTTCCTCATAGAGTACCGAATAACTTGACTCTTGGCCTTCCATATGCCTTGAGAAAACTCAGACTTTACCCTCCATTTCCTATTTGGAGTGCTATGTATTGAGCCTCTTGGATACATTGAAGGGGGGGATCTTGAGGGCAAGGAAACTATAGTTCATTATTTCCTCACTTGTTTATGCTTGAGTCTGCATCCATTTGTCCCTTTGGAGCACACAGTGCTACTCTTTCCCAAGCTTGCCTTTGCTTTGTAAGCTTTCCATTGAGATGGAGGATTGAAGTGGTGGAAGCCCAGGTGGAGGACTCGGTTTATCCAGTTCGAAGAAGTGCTGACAGAGTTTGTCACTGTTCTATCTCTGTTTTTATTAATAGAAATATCCATTTCCTTTCCAATACATGTGCATAACTATAAATATTATATCCAGGGATGTAGTTATTTTGCTTATACGTGATGGTTTATATATGCTAGAGTAGGCCTAACACGTTGATATATAGCATGCTTGTTTTGTTTGTTGTTGTTGAGAGTGAATTGTGAATGCAAGCATGTTGGAAGAGCTCAACGGGGATTTACATCAACCTTCCGGAATAAGGTACGCTTCATATCCCTTAGTGTTAGATGTCTTTATTTCTCTTGCATATTAGAATGGATTGATTTATGGTGTCATTCAGTTCGTTGTGGTATACCCCAAGCCATAGGAAGTTTCTCTCCATAACAATAGGCCATCAAAGCATGATGTACCAGGTGTGGAAAACCACGCTATAAAATGAAAGGTATGGAATTTCGAGTTATGGATTCAATGTGAAGCACATTACAGTAATATACATAAGATAACATAATCACGGAGTCAATAAATCATCCTCCACAAGACTACACAACTGTAAGTGCGCCATCAACAATAGAATATGGACATTGAGAGAAGATTGGTAGAAGAGATAGTAGAGAAAGGAATGGTAGATGAATTCAAACTAAAAGGGGACTCAAACTTGCATAAAGACACATTCATTAATGTCTGATAAGAGGTATTAATGGCATATCCTCCATCCAACTTGGACATGGATCTTTCATCTTCAGAATTGGTTCAATGGCTAGGAAGGTAAACACCCACAGCACAAGGATAAGCTAAAACTCTCCCAAATTGAAAATATGAAAATGAAAAATAACCAAAAGCTTACTAAATTTGACTTCATACTATTTGAATAACCTACTTGTCCTCATTTCTCTCCAAGAAACTCAAATTTTCCTCATCTTGGTTCATTAACTCAAATTAGTATTAATCTTGGTTGTTACATTAACCCAAGTGACACTTGTCTTGATTTTTCTTGATCTCCTTCATGAATTTTGACATGGAATCCTTCATGAATATTCTTTGGGCCCCACACACCTCAAAATCCCTCTTTGGGTCTATTTATATCTCTTACATGTCATAAATGTCATAATAGTTGTAACATAATATGTAATAAGTGTCATAAGGTGTCATAGGGTTTCAATGAATCTGTCAATGACTAAAAATAGCCTTGTGACTCTTAACCTTCCTCATGGGATTTACTTATCCCTCCAAATTATAATTTGAGGATGGTGCCATGTGTAAACGAGGACTATTCCCTCATGTAGACCCCACATATCCACTTATGCATCCCCAAGTCCAACTAGGACCCCGTGCCACTTCATGTAGGAGTAATTAAGGATTTTTCCAAAACTTACTGGTTTATTTTCCACCATCAACTTTGAATTTTGAATTTACATGAGAAATTATAGGCCTTGTGGTTAAATATCAATATTCTAAGTTTACCACATAACCCTTAGGAATTGGATAGGCCAACTTAATTGTTTATTTGAAAATTATTTGATTGGGGACATTACATTTTATGAACATCAATGACATTTTGTAACCCACTATAAACATGATTTTCCTATTGGAAAGCTATAATGGGGGATGGATGTATCTATTATGCGCACTATTAATAAAATAGTTCTACTAACTTTATAAAAAAATAAGATGGAGCTTAAAATTGAGAATTGTATACATTTTGTGTTATGCTTTTAGCAACGGTTCTCGTAATGGCAATGGAAAATGTTTATTTGGATATAACATGGTAATATATAAAATATGTTATATTTAATTTATCAAATTATATGTATAATTAATGAAAAATGATATAGACATAATATATTGTTGTGGTTGTTATTTGGGTCTAGCTCAAGTGGTTGTGGGATGAAGTGTTTTCTTTAGAATTGTATTTCTATGCTCAAAAAGATTTAAGAGAAGCATTCCTAAATCAACATAGTTATGATGAGTTAAAAGGTTAAGAAGTTAATATTATGGAAAATATTTTGAAATTGTGTTCTAATATGGGAGCATGCATGGAATTCTATGAGAAAGTGATTTTCATCAACCCTCTTTGTGTCACAAAGATGACATATTCTTTTATCCCATGGCGTTTAAGGAATTGTCCTACACCTTCTTTCACTATGGAGACCATGAGATTTGGTTCTTATTTTAGCAATGTTGATTTTTGTTACGCCCGCATCCATCAATCCAACCAAGAGAGGGAGACATGAACATATTACAGGCTTTTAATTTTTCCCCATCGCCATATTACAAATTCATAACATTTAAAATATGTGTGCATATGCATAAATAAAAATACGCAACAGAAATAAACTCTATCCACACACTTCTAGAATTCATATACCATCATCATCATCATAGGCATCAAATAAAAACATTGCATATTCAAATACAAGAGAATACTTATCTTTAAACAAGAATATCTAAGCAATTGGTTCTGTAAGAGCAATTTTCCACCCAATCATAGGCACTCTATCTAGCATATACTCTTTTTTGTTGAGAGGACACCCCCAAGTTGTCATATGAAGCCATCGTGGTGAAGGAAATGGTTACAATCGTCTCCCTCTCTTCCCACAACCAATTTTTCTCTCTACGCTTAGTCAAATGCTCTCATCCAAAGCTCTACATGGATCTCACTCATCCATCACAACCATAGAATTCCATGCAACTACCCCAAACAACATAAGGAAGGCATCCCCCTTCACTAATCCACAGTTTCCTCGGGAACTCCAACCCTTACAGTGCTTACCAGAGTGTGTAATAAAAGTCCAACCTGTTGTATGTTATTAGAGAATCTCATGTAGCATAAATCATGGCTTTTGAAGCATTTGTGAGTAGAAAAACTATTTTTATACTCATCTGCATCCATCTATGATCACCTACAACCATCTATCTTCCCTTCAAATATGTATCTCTACCTCTAAATTCAAATTTCCATAATTCCAACCTACTATATGTTGTTAGAGAACCTCTTGTAGCATAAATCATGGCTTCTCAAGCATATTTTCATTTTTAATTTATTTATCCCAACTAATTCTCAATTGTCATATATCTCAACTCTTATTTATCTCACTTTATCTCTCTCTTCTCTATTTTTCTATGAGCTTTGATTAGACGCCTGGTGATGGGTGGAGTGTCTACTCTAAACATTATTATGTGATATTCTGGCTATTTATCATTTTCGTTCCATTATGACTGTACATCATTTTTTAACTTAACAACATCGACATTCAGACAACTTATAATGGAGCTACGCATGCCTTTAAATATGCATCACTGCATGCTAATACCATGGGAAAAAACATGGGACCATAAACCATCAAGAGAAAACTCATTATTGACCAAATCAACTTACAATGGAGCTACTCATGCCTTTAAATATGCATCATCGCATGGTAATACCATGGGAAAAAACATGGGACCATAAACCATCAAGAGTAAACTCATTATTGACCAAATCAAGGTTATCTTTAATCACTCTATAACCAAGTCAAAATTAATTGTAGCATTGATCCCTTTGGGGTTATGCTCTATAGTTAGGGTCTTAAATTATGGGGAAAGTCCACATACTTTACAATTCAATATGAGTGAGATGTTGTCACTAAACATTAATAACAAAAATTAAATAAAACTTTTAACAACACAAATTTAAATTTTATACAAAAACTAAAAAATTAAAACCAACATTTAAACCCAAATCTATCAAAATACCAATAATAATAATAATAAATTAATTAAATTAAATTAAAAAAAACAATTACTATAAAAATTTTATAAAAAAAAACATTACAACTCAAAATACTTTACCCTCATAAATCAAATTTAAAATGAATTTATATAACTTATAACAAAATAAAATTAAAAGCATAACTTTCCATTATTATATTTTAATTACCCTTTACCCAAATAAATATCGTATCACAATATCGTATGTCATCATTATGTCGGATATCAATTTTCCACAATATTACGAAATAAATGTGTGACATATTAATCTTGTGCGTAGCAAAGTGTGATAGTCAAATATATTTTTATATAAAAATAAGAAAATCTAAAAGATACTTCCACGTGTTTTGGAAAAAGAACAATACAACGTTAATATAAATTATGGTTTCGTATTTTAAGCTTCCGATGGATGTGATATGTTGGCCCACATGCATTCGAAAAGTTGGGTGAAAAATACATTACATGCTACTGGGTATTAAATACAACGACGGTCACATTATGCGTCGTTGGATCTTTTTCAGATTAAGATCCAACAACGCACAGTGCGACCGCCGTCGCATTTAATACCCAATAACATGTAATGTATTGTTCACCGAAAAGTTGTCCGAGAGATTGTAAATGACACGTGTTAATGCAACCTAATGTAGAAAAATATATCATTTTATGATTATTTGGTTTCTCCCATTAAAGTCTTCCACGCTCAAAAGAGTTAAAATTTTAAATCACATTATGTAAAGGAAAATCTTTGTGAAAAGATAGCAACTATATAATAATTATACATATTTCATAATAAATATATTCTTAGACATCTATTCCAATAATATATTCTTAGACATCAATTCGAGGATAGAAGGTAACAATATTATTTTTATAAAAATTGTTATATTGGTGATAAATACACGGTCAACCAAATCAATCTGAGTGTTTTCTATTAAATTTGTTATATGATAATGTATAAAATAACTTATCATACAAAAAGATAAAATATTAGTTTTAATTTATTTTCGTAAGCAAATTGTAAAGTTTAATTTGATTGGACTGATCACGTAAAGAGGGAGGTTGCAGAGCGGGAGCGGGCGGACAAAACTGGCTATGGTTTAGCAAGTGGATCAGTTTTCTGGCTATGGCCCTACTGGATACTTCTCGGTTATGCGAGGACTGACTACTTACGTCTCCATATTGTGAGGATTGGCTTCGATCGGTTGCTACTGTGCGGGCGGGACGGTTTTTTTTAGGTGTGCACATGCTTGTGTATATCGTTGGTGTTATATGGGAGAGTTTGCTGGGCGAATCCTGCTTTGAGAGATGTCACACTTTGAATAGCATTATTACTGTTCTTACATGGATGCATGTAGTAATGAAGCTATTTTAACATCTCCTATATTGCTGTTTCGGTATTATCCCACTGGACCACATAGTAGTAGGATGTTATTGGTCTGCAGGATTTATCTCTGACTTGATTCTGGCGGCTACTCTGGTTTGCTGGGGTTGTTTATTTTCATCCTTCTGGGGATTTTAGATTTATACCTATGTCGGACTTCTATCCCACTTTGTTTGTGGGAACTGTCCTGTAGGCTGGGTGATGTTTCGAGGTGTTGCGGAGGTCTGTTTCTACTTGCCCTGCATTTCTTGTTTTTGGTGAGACCTTTTGTTTCAGGTGTTTAGAGGTATTACTCTTCATGGTATTACTATTGTATATGCACTGTGGTATTTTTCTTTTACCACCTGGTTTCTACATCGATGCATTTTTGAATTCTACTTTAATGTGGATGGGTTCGGTTGGTAGATCGACTTTTACGTTTCTTGGTGGTCATTGATCTGTCCTCCTGTTTCATTTAAGAAGGGCGTTTTGATCAACTTTCGACGTCCCATCTATTGAATTGAGTTACTATTGCTGGGATGTATATTTATTGCTTCGATAGGTCTTATTGATAAGGTGGCACTATCTGCCTACGATCCGTCGGGAGGCTTATTTAATTCTCTATTGGGGTGGCTGGGTCTTAAATGTGGCTGGACCCCGTTTATTGATGATGGGGACAGGTGGTGATTATACAGGTCTTTTGGATCCGACCGATGAGATCCTTTGGAAGGATGCTGGGCTCTTTATCCCAGATGATGATTTGAGACATAGATTTGGTGTTGGGGGTAGTAATGTTCTTGGGGCAGCGAGCAGATGTAGTTATTATCCATGTGATGATACACCGCCCGATATGCTGGTGCCTTTGGAACAGACTTCCGAGCGAGATATCCTAGCTATTATAGATGATTGTCAAACAGCTGAACTATACACCCTACGGGATAGCAGTCAGGCTGGTACACATCCACAAATCTTATCGAAGACGAAGGCTGGTGTGAGGAATGTTGTGAAGCCCTGGAAGCCGAAGAAAAGAGGTCCGAGGATGATGTTGGGGGATGATATTGGGTTAGACGCTGTGACCACGATGTCATTGGCGGCTTTGGTTGGAAAGTTCAGTTACTGGTCTTGTTTTTTGACGTGATGTTGAGTCTTTTGTACAGGAACACTGGTTACCGGTGCTTTCATACATGCCCGAGGTATATATCTTACCTAGGGGGTGGTACTGCTTTCTGTTTAAGAGCCTGGAGGATTCAGATTCTATATTGTCCAGAACTTGGCTATGTGGTAAGGGCAGTCTGATGCTTAAGTGGTGGTGTCACCTTTTCAACCCTGAAAAGGAGGTCCTGGTTATTCGCCACCTTTGGGTCCATATTGTGAACTATCCCCTCTTCTTGTGGAATTTGGATGCATTTACGGCCATTGGCAACCATCTGGGACGTTTTTTACATGTGGAGCCTTCCCTTCTTGGGGGTCTGGATCGTAGAACTGGTAAGATACTGGTGGAAATTGATGTCTCCCAGGGTCTTGTGGCGGATTTATCCATTGAATGGAGGGGGTCTGTATATGATATTGAGTTGGATTACTGGGGTTTCCCGTTTCGGTGCTCGACTTGCAATAAGGTAGGACACCTTAAAGCACAGTGCTCTGGGCGTCTTATTGAGCAGCACGAATGCCCTGGGCTATTATCTGATACACCATCTATGGAAGCGGCGACTACACTGACCGAGGAGAATGAGGTAGCATTGGCTATGGACCTGTCCACTCTCTCCAGTCCTGTTATTACATTGATTGGTATTATTTTGAAGGGCAGGCACTTAAATGGTGCTCGAGAGATACACATCCTGAATTGTTATGGGCCTTATCAAAACAGGATTCCTTTTTGGAATCATATCCGTGATGGTGGTTTATTGAAGGAATCTGGCTTAATCATGGGAGGTGATCTAAATTTTACTTTATCTGCTTGTGAAACATGGGGTAGTGCTCGGCTGGATCCTGATGCAGACTATTTTTTCAATCTTTTCTGGGGTGCGGGTCTGTTGGATGTGGAGCCATCTGTCATGCGACCTACTTGGCAGAATGGTCAGAGGGGCTCGGCTGGTATTGGCAAGAGATTAGATCGATTCATTGTGGATGCAGATTTTCTGGAGAAGTTACATTCCTATAGAA